>JAEMOT010001578.1:0-19879 GCA_019297695.1 Apostasia ramifera | reverse complement strand
ATTCTTTTAACGACTGGAAAGCTTTCGTACAATCTTCGTTCCACGCCTGGTTTCCACCTCGAAGAATTTTGAAGAAAGGGAGGCAGCGTTCGCCGGATTTTGAAATGAATCTGCTGAGCGCCGTGACCCTTCCGTTTAGTTTTTGTATGTCCTGGATTGTTTGAGGTGGCTTCATGTCTTGTATGGCTTGAATTTTTTCGGGGTTCGCCTCAATGCCCCTAGCCGACACCATATGTCCTAGGAATTTGCCGTATGACGAACCGAAGATGCTCTTAAGGGGATTGAGCTTGATGTTGTATGTTCGACAAGTGTCGAGCGTTTCACGGAGGTCTTCGAGGTGTTGTTTCGCACATACGCTTTTAATCAGCACGTCGTCGACATAAGCTTCTACATTTCGCCCCCTCTGATTCCTGAATACTGTGTCGATCATGCGCTGATAGGTCGCACCTGCATTCTTCAAGCCGAAAGGCATCACTTTGTAGCAGAAGGTTCCCTGGTCGGTGATGAATGATGTGTGCTCTTCGTCGTCTTCGGCCATTCGGATTTGGTGGTAGCCTGAAATGGCGTCGACGAAACTCATCACTGAATACCCTGCTGAAGAATCAACGAGCCTGTCTATTTTCGACAATGGATAAAAATCTTTTGGACAGGCTTTATTCAAGTCCGTGAAGTCTACGCACATGCGCCACTTTCCGGAATTCTTTTTTACCACTACCACGTTTGCAAGCCATGATGGGTAGGTAATTTCTCTAATGAATCCTGCGGCCAAGAGTTTTTCGACTTCCCGAATCGCGCATTGCTTTTCGCCGCCGAAGGTCCTCTTCTTCTGCCTGACGGGGGGTACCCCTGGCTTGAGGCTTAGTCGGTGTTCGGTTACGGCTCTATCTATCCCTGGCATGTCGCTAGGTTCCCAGGCAAAAACATCGAAATACTCAAAAAATAGCGCCGTCAGGCCGGGTTTTTCATTATCAGGAAAGTTTTTAGAGATGAGAACAGTTTTTCCGTCGGCGACGGTTACATGGTCGTTCTGTTCGACCGGTGGCAAAGCGTGATCTCTTGGGTCTATGTAGTCTGTGTGGAGACGCGCGTTTATCTCAAAACACTTGCTTGCGCCGGCCCTGTCCCCCCTGATGGTCGCTACGCCGAAAGGCGTAGGGAACTTCACACACAGATGGTACGTAGATGCAACCATCTGGAATGCTGCGATTGCGGGGCGTCCCAGGATCGCGTTGTAGCCGGAGGGAGCGTCCATGATAATGAAGTCGATCTCCTTCTCCATTCTTCTGGGACCTTCTTCGAGGACGACGCGCAGGGTGGTGTATCCTGCGGGTCGGTAGATGCCGGAGAAGCTTGAGATCGTCATGGATGGGGGGAGAGGTTTGCAGGGACCAACAGCCATCTCGTTGAAGGCGCAGAGGTACAGTATGTCGACTGAGCTGCCGGTGTCGACCAAGGTCCGATGGACATCGCAGGCTCCGATCTCGGCGATGACCACGATGGGGTCGTCGCGATTTATCCCGCCCCTGGGGAGGTCTCCTGCAGTGAAGGTGATATCAGGCAAAAGAGGGGGGAGTTCGACTGTGCATACCTCCTGGTGTCTCCGAGTCCTGAGACCGCTATGGGAACCGAAGATAGAGAGGACGGCCTGCTTGCCGTCGGATTTTGGTGTGGTTGGTGTCGAAGAGGGGGCCCCTTTTGGAACGTCGCTCGGAAAGAGCGGTCGCGCCGCTTTCGGTAGGGGCCCTTCGATCCTTCTGTACCCGGTGAGGTAGCCATTCTCGATGTACTCGTTGACGAGTGCCCGAAAGGAGCGGCACTCGAAGAGAAGATGACCGTAACGTTGGTGGAATTTGCAGAACTTTGTGGGATCCTCACCGGGTTGTGGTGGCTGGCGTTCGCCGCAGTTTTTGATGAAACCTTTATCGCTGAGGATCAAAAAGATTTCTTCTACAATGTAGACAGGAGTGGCGGGACGTGGAGATTCGTCCCCGAATTTGCGCTTCCCTTGTGAGGGCGAGTAGTTCCGGTCTCGAAAGCTTCTCCTTGGAGTGTTCGAGTCCGTCTTGGGGGTCTCGCCTTGTTTGGTCTGGGGCGAAGTAGCCTCCTGCCTGGCTTTCGCCTTGAGAGCCTTCGCATCTTCCAGATGGATGCGTTTTTCGGCACGGGCCCTGGCCTCCATCAGGGTTTTCGGCATGTTGTCGACGAAGGAGTCGTACAATTCGCCGGGTAAAATGCTGTGGACGAAGATCATGGTTGATCTGTCGTCCGTGGTGTCCTTCGTCTCAGCATTCATTTTTGAGAATCGGTCCACGTAGTTGCGGAGCGATTCGTCTGGGGCCTGTCGTATTTGCCACAGCTCATGGATCGTTCGTGATGTAGTCTTCGAANTCGAGGGGAAGAGCCAGGGGGAGATGTCTGGGCTGTTGAAGGAGTGCTGGTAGGTTAGCGAGGAAAGTGTTCATGGTACGAGTGAGGGTGGCGACCGTGTTTGTCAGCGTCTGGAGCTGTCGGTCGTCCCTGGTTGCATCGTCCTGGGGTAGGCGTGTTGCCTGCTGTTTTCCAGGTGGTGGAGGAGCATTTTCGTCGCGGGCGTGCTCCATGGATGTAGGGATCAGGTTTGATCCTGCGTGAGGGCACCAAATTGTTACGACAGGAAACAATCAAAGATTTTTTACGTGGAAAATCGACTGGCGGAAAAACCACGGCTCCTTTTCGAGGAGGCTTGAAAGATCACTAGAAATGCGTTCCTTTGGTTACAGTGTATTCGAAGGATTTTTTTTTTGATCCCCCCTCAAGGCTGTACACAGGATGTATATATACCCTCAGCCTGCTCTGTCTAGTCATTTTCAGCCGAATAACCTATGGTTCTAGTGACAGCTCAATTAATGCCTGCGGATGGCTAGTATGTGACTCCTGTACGGTGTGTCAGCGGCCAGGGCCTGTCGGCGGGAAAACCGCGTTTTCCTCATAGAAGTACAATCCCCCACGGTCAGATGTCCTTTCTCTTCGGGATGGTACCTTTGTTGTTCGGGATGGTACCTTTCTTGTTCGGCTCGGGTACCTTGCTCACGTGGAGACCACATGAGCAACCACGTGGACGGTCCAGATGAAGAGGCGTGAATCCAATTACAACACATAGTTATATAGACATATGTAAACATGAAAAAGTTAGCTTATGTATGTATTTATATACGTATAAATATAAGCATATATATAGTTTTGTACATACATATGTATTTATGTACTCATATATGTAATTATATATTTAAATATATACATGAGTGTTTGTATTTGCAAGTATATATTTACATATGTATATGCAAAAATTCACACATTCATCTATGTATATATGAATACATAAGCATGTATCTGCATATGCATTTAAATATACAAATTTATAGGTATATAAAAGAGCAAACATGTATATGGATATGTATTAATATCATGAGTATATGATAAAGTATATATGTGTATTAGTGTCTGTACAAATGTATTTCTATATATATATATATATATGTATGTATGTATGTATATTCCAATATACACTTATTTATCTATGTTGTTACATAAATATGTATGTATTAAAGTCTAGGAACATATAAATGCATTTTTATATTCCAGTACACATTTATATATGCATATGTATAAACAAATACATGTGTATATTTGAGTATTTATATGTACACATATACATATATTTATGTACGTGTCTATATGTATTTTTGTTTTACTAAAGAGCTTTGCATAATTATACAAAAACAAAACCATCTATAAAACTACTTCTTGTGAATAAGTAGAAACTAGCTATAAAACTTTTTAGTATAATCATATTAAAAATAGTAGCAGAAACTAGCTATAAAACTTCTTAGTATAATCATGTGAAAAATAGTATACCAAAACGTACCTAGCTACACAAGACCCAGCCATGCACAAAGAAGAGTTGTATAATCATACAAAGATGAGCTCTACCAAAATCATTTATAAAACTCTTTTTTATAGTTTACTATAAGAAATTTGCACTTTAACAATAGTATAATACCTTTGTTAACAGGCTTAATTACTCTTGTTATCTTTATTTAACAACGGAAAAATTTCCCCGTCATTCCCTTCATTAAAAGCTCCATTGTTAACTTAAATTAGGCATTAGCAAGAAAGTTATACTCTTACTAAATTAATCATATAAATATTTTCCTTGAAAAATATACTTCAATAGCAGCCATCGCATTTATTTAAAGAAATAAGGAAGTCATAGAGGGTTCCAAAGAGAAACATGTCCTATGATTTTGATTCGCTGTGAAACTAAAAATGTTGACACAAGCCAAGCTTTTAAAAATTCTCTTACCTTCATGGAACTTTCAGAGAGAATCTTCACACCTAGAAAATATTTTTGCAACTTCAACTTTAACACATTGTCCAATTTCGTGTTTTCCCTTCCACAAATGCAAATATCTTATGCATGCTTCCTTATGTGAGGAAACAAAGTTAGACAATAAATCAATATCCAAACAAGATAAGAAAATAAAACATTATATTTTCAACATAAATTGCTCCTCCATGGGCAACCAACCCATGAAAATATATCCTTTCTTTCCCTCTCTCTCTCTCTCTCTCTCTCTAACAAAAACAGCACAGTTTCTACCTTTTCTTTTTTTTTGATGAGTGTTGATGCCAATAATTCAGTAGTTTCAAAAAGTAGATAAAGTAGCAACCTTCAAGAATAGCAACACCAACTTATAAGAAATTAGAAATTACCCAAATCTAGAAGCACCAAATGACTCTGGAAATGATATTAGATGGGTCATGCTTTCCGTGTCGAAATTGATTGCTGCATCATGAGCAAAAGCCATAATCTATTACCTTTGGAGTAACAAGCCAAAAAAAATTACTAAATTATCTAGAAGAATGAAGAACTTCAACCTAAACAGAACATTTCTGATTATGCTTGATGAAAAAGAAGAATAATTCTGCTAACACTAATTTTAATGTGAAGTTACATTTTTCTCTGCAGTATAAGATATTAATCGAAACCAAGGCAAGACATTCAGTTCATAATCACATATATTGCATGCATCAATGAGTTAGTGAGCAGGACTTACATAATGCAAAGTGCAACATGCATCAATGAGTTAGTGAGCAGGACTTACATAATGCAAAGTGCAATGAATTGCATTCTCAACAAGATGAGAAGAGGGGAAAAAATAACAGAAATTTAACCCCCATTTACATACTACAAACCTCGAATATCCCTCAATCATTTGGAAACAATTTGCCTCTACTAAAGTAGGATGTGATCCAGGCCAGCTGCAATAAATCCATTCAAAAATATTATAGGCCAAGCCAGGTACTTAAGAAAGAAAACAATTTAATCTAGAAATGATTCCTTCCCAATACCTTACAAAGAACTCTTGCATTATTAGCATCAATATCAAATATTGGATCATTTCTTTAACCTTCAAATCGTAGAATATGAGGAGAACTCATGCATTATGATGAAATGAAAATTGATGACAAAGAAAGAGCACAACCTGAATAATTTGATCAATTAAGGGGATTTTCTGTGTTGTATTAGAGAATTTTTAAACTTGATCAGGTGATTCTAAGGTCATAATGATGATCCGAATTTAAGGATCAGAAAAAAAAATAGTAAAATGGCATTTGCAAGGATTTATTCACCAGAATCTTGAAACCGATGAAATGAAAATTGATGACAGAGAAAGAGCACAACCTGAATAAGTTGATCAATTAAGTGGTTTTGCTGTGTTGTACTAGAGAACTGTTAAATTTAATCAGGTAATTTGAAGGTCATAATGATGATACTAAATAATGGATCAGAAAATAAATAGTAAAATGGCATGCATGCAAGGCTTGTTATTCATCAGAATCTTGAAACCATGCATTCTAATTAAACAGGTTAACATGGGGAACTACCTAAAGAAGGCGACCAACAAATTGTACAGAAATTAATCATAGAAACAGATCAACAAATATACATTCATTGCTTCCAGTAGCTCCTTATTTTTTGATGTTCCTCCACCTGCCTGGTCAAATTGGAATGTTAATGAAGGCAGAGAACGGAATGGGACCGCGGCAATAGATGGAAGGGGCGGAGGCGTCCATGAGTAGAGGGCCGATACGGAGGCGACGCTGGCAGTGGAGTGAAGGGGCGGAGGTGTCCGGAGCAGAGGGCTGCGACGGCGGCGCTTACAGTGGAGGCAGCAAACGGAAGGGGCGAAGGCTTCCGCCAGGGAAGCGACGGCGGTGCTAGCAACGGAGGCAGCCAAAAAAGAGTGTCCACCAGCGACAGGGGTGGCGGCGTCCGACATCAGCGTGCGGCGGCGGCGGCGGTAAAAATCGGCGATCTGAAACGGAACAGGGTTAGGAAGAACAGCCGAGGCATTGACACGGGAAATTAAGTGCTGGAAAAATTATTTGGGTTAATAATATCATCTAGGTCTATTATTTCGATTTTTTTAAAATAAATTTAATTATTTTATTTTATTTTATTCTCAAAATAAATTTTATTTTATATTTTCTTTTAATATAAAATAATTAAAAAATATTTTTCTTCTCCCATATAGTAAATGCAAGTAGAATTAGCCACAATACGTGATTATACAATAAACCACCACACAAATATCTGCTTGGTATCTTGCACTTCACCACGCATGTGACCCGTAGGTGCAAGCAAGCAATCACAAAAGGTTACAACTGCGTGCTGCAAGTGCACAAGATAGTTATCACTCGGTGGCTATGCTCGTTAGTGGGCAGGGCCATTGTGAGAGTGCATAGGGCCCCCATGCAGGCAACTCTTAAGCGCGTGTAGATAACAATGTACGGCCACCGCTGCTCATGTGTGCAACAATCACCCATGAGCACAGTGTCAGCAACCTCATTTTAGAATTTTTATAAAAATTGAAGGGAGTTTTTTTGAATGAAAAAAACTGATATTTTAAATACCGACCCAAGAAGTAAAATAGCACATGCAATTTTAATATATTCATAACATACTAATATTAGGGAATTAATTTTCTTATACACAAATAAATCTTTTAAATTTTTTTAAAATTCAGTAGTTAAAGATATTTTTTTTAAGTTAAATTATCCATAATATTGCTTTAAGTGATATAAAAAATGTTTAAAAAAATGTAGTTAATTTAAAAAAAATTTAAAAAATATTTTTGAAATTTATATCAATAATATGTATAAGTCGTCTCATCTACTACAAAACTTTACCTTAAATATGAGAATATAACATATTATACACACATATATAACAACTGTATCCTGACATATCCGTATCCTATATTTTTTAAGCTTATCATATCGTCGTATCCATATCGTATCCGTATTGCCGTATCATACTTGTGCTTCATAGCCATTTATTAAAATGGTTAAGTGATAAAATAGACTATCAAGTGAACTATAAAAAAAATCTTTAAATGCAATAATTTATCATGCGTGAATCTAATCGAAGTTCGCAGTGGTAGAGGAATCAGATCTAAAAGAAGAAGAATTTTAGTTGTCAAATATCTAATGAAACCGTAACTGAAATTGAGATCAATATAAAATTTTTTTATTTTTTTAATATCTAGCATATTTATGTGTATGCCCAATAACATGATTACATAATAAGCTTGTAAGATAAATTTATAATAATAGTAAGAGAGATATTCCAAGATGCACTTACAAAATATTCTATTTTATAAGAAGAGATTTCTGAATTTAATACAGTAATAAAAAGGATGACCTAATGTTCCTTGTTAAATGTAATAATTAACAACATATCCCTTATTAAGATCTTTGTTATATTGACTTTTAGATTATAATTTAACATACAAATTTTTATCTTGCTAATTTTTTTATTAATATTCAAATTTTTTGTGGTGATTACAAAACCGAACTGCCTCGTGCATTTTTCCAAACTAACTAATAAATTAATTAATTACAATTTAAATTTTTAATTTATTAAATTATTTAGTGGATTAAAATTTAATTTACTACATAATTTAATAAATTAAAGTTGATAACTTTATTAATTAATTATTAAAACTCAAATGACATTTTAGCTATTTAGACTCTTAATTTGATTATCTAAACGTTTGCACTTAAGATCACAATTTTATATTTGAAATTTGCATTTTTTTAATCACCAAAATTTACTTTAATTTTTAGCTCATTAACGGATAATGATCAAATTATAATTCGTAAACATTTAGGACATGTGTGAGATGATAAAAAAACCATAGGCACTAATATATAATAAGATAGTTTTAAATTTATGTTTCTTATGTAAAATCAGATAATACGTAATCACATAAAAACGAAAATTGTATTTAAAAATAAAAAGATAAAATAAAATTTATAACTAATTAAACTTGTTCAATTTTAATATTCCAGTACAATAAGATTCAAAATTTAAAAAAAAAACATATGACATCAAACAAAATAGAATTTTCAAATTAATAGCCCTTTAAATTTTATTTTCCTTAATATTACTATATAATCTTAAATATTATATATAATTATTCAGATTAATATCTAAAAAATAAATCAAATATTTATTATATACAGAGTGTCATCATCTTAACCCCATCCCACGGCTTCCACACTGGCAGATTGTCACATTTTCTCATCGTCAGTTTATTGTCACCATGTTCGTCACGACTATGACTACTATGCTGCTGATTACTGTTAGTTAACATGTATTGTTCGACTACTACACTATTAGTCGCTAGTGTTAATTATTATCAAAAGTGTTTATGTTAGATTTATTATAGGTAAATGTGATATTGAAGTTTATAGAATTATGCGAATAGATAAATTTTTAAAAATACATTATGTAAATATAACCTTTAAGGCCTCGTTTGGTTCAAGGTGAGATTTTTGCCTAATATAAATTTCAACTATAAAAATCAACTTTATTTCACATTCAATATAAATACAAATATTAGAATTGAAAGTATTTCACATTTTACACACTTTCTAATAGTAAAATAAAATTCTCCCACATTAAACTTAAAAAATAAAATAGTTTTTTTTTTCATGTCTAAAAAAAAAGCTTGAACCAAACGAAGCCTAAAAGTGATATGACTGTAATTACCCAAATTTAAATCTTCTCATTTGCTATTATATTTATTTAGAGAGATTTACATACATATCCTTTAATTCATCTTGAATTACATATTAAACTCTTTATTTTTTAATTTTATAATTTTACCCCCTAAATTATCCAAAAATAATATTTTGTATATACATAATATTTTGTATATACATAATATTTTGTATATGTTCATAATATTTTATATATACTTATTATTAGTAATAAGTATTCAAATAATTATAATAAATAAGAAAAAAATTTTAAAAATCATGAGAAATGTCTAGATATATTATTTTTGGATGATTTAGAGGGTAAAATTGTAAAATTAAAAAATAAAAAATTTAATATATAATTCAAGATGAATTAAAAGTATGTACGTAAATGCTCCATTTATTTATTACAAAATTGTGATGGTGCCGTGGCTCATTAGCTTTTCATGAATAAAATAATATAAAATAAATTATTTACACGTCAATGCCACGTATACAACGAAGATTGGTGACGCATGGGACAAAGGTTTCTCTATCAAATCTTCTTTAATAATCAGAATTAAACAAAAAAAAAAACTTCTTTAATAATCTACCCAAAAAATATTCTTTAATAAACTTTCACATTATAAAAAATTATACTAATATTGTCTCTTCTTTCATTTTGTTATTTGTAATTTCTTTTATACTTTAAGATCTTATTTTTGAGCCTCAAATTTTAAATTTAATTTAAATATATCGCAAGACCTAAAAAATATCGAACAAAAATTTCTCAAATAAATCTTCTCTAATAAAATCTTACACGAATAGAAGCATATACTTAGTTTTCTTATTAGATTTTTTTATAAAAATATAAGATATTTTAATTACCAAATGATATATTTGAATATTAAAGCTATAAATTTCATATATAAAATTGTAGACTCTCATTTATATAAAACATAACAAAATGTCTCAATTTGAAATCTTATCAAAAAACATATTTAAATTGTAAATATTTTACTTGACAAATAGACCTAAAATTCACATAAATATATCATTACCCCTCAAGAAGGTTATTTTGTGATTTTATTTTGATTGGGAATCTATTTTCTAATTCCTTTCTATAAATTATTTATAGGTCCCATAATGATATATTTCTTATCCTTTTTTTTTTTGATGAAACTCATACAAACATTTCGATTTTGGAATAATAATTATACTCATGAGGTATGTTAGCTAGATATCCATTATTTCCTATTAGGCATCCTAAGTTACACAATAATACAAGCGAGTGTTTTATAAAAAGTAAGTAAAATTTATGTTTGTCACTCTTAAAAAAAAATATTTTTTTATATAATAGTAATAAATTAAATACTGATGCAATATTTATAAAATAAAAAAATATTATAGAATAATAAGATTTTTTAAAAAATTCAAATTTAATAAATTTTAATTTCTTTTAAATTATAAATTTGTAAAAGTATATACTCAAATTTCTTTTAAAGTAATTAACAATAAAATATAAAAATATTTTTAAAAATTATATTAAATAATAAAAAGTAAAAAAAATAAATCAACTAAAAAGTACAAATTCTTAATAAAATTAACTTAAGTAGAAAAAGTGAAAAAAAATTCAAAAATTTTCTCTTACCTTAGTTGTTGCATGCCTTTCAAGCCAAAGATTAATTGTTCCATATTGCAAATATCGAGCTTGAAATCTTTTTTATATAGATTTATGTAAGGAATTTTCTCAAAAAGTCGGTCAATTTTTGCGATGAAATGGTTAAACTTGGTTTATTTTTAATTTTAGTCGGTTCTTTACATCTCCTTCTTAAAGCTTAGTCAATTCTGAATATAAATTGGACCATTTTGACCGTCAACTCATGATTGAACTGATTGAATCAACTAATCTCATCTCCTTCTTAAAGCTTTGCTCAAAATT
The DNA here is from genome assembly GCA_019297695.1 of Apostasia ramifera. NCBI lineage: Eukaryota > Viridiplantae > Streptophyta > Magnoliopsida > Asparagales > Orchidaceae > Apostasia > Apostasia ramifera. The sequence continues at coordinate 8,868 of JAEMOT010001578.1, read as the reverse complement.
AGACAATAAAATCTTCATAACAAAAAAAAAAATACTAGACAATAAAAGATCATGGATAAATATGTAAAAAGAAATACACTACATGGATTAATGGAAAACCCTCTACTGAAATGTCCATTTGTCATTAGTTCATGGGCCTCATAATTTAATGGAGAAAATTACAAGTATTTAATTATTTTACATAATTTATATCAGAATTTTTAACATTATATGTTAATAATTAAAATTATATAAAGAATTATAACTCATACATAATTTATATTACAAAATTATGATATGTATATATAAATATATTTGTGTGTGTGCAGCTACACTTATAGATTTTATAGTTATTTTATGATCAGTATATAATATTAAAAATTTAAATATTAAATATATAAAATAAAATTATTTTAGTAATATATATATAATTGTCTTAATTTAAAATATATCTACAAGAATAAAAGAGTACTTATTCATTTACTATCTTGAAATACATAATTTTGCTCATTATAAATAACTTTTTTTTTGGATGATAACATTATAAACAACTTAATACCAAATAATAATTGATTTATATATATATGTTAAATTAAAGATTGAATTGATCATATTCATTTCTTAAAGTACTTTTACCAAAACAATATTGATCATATACCCATTAAAAAAAAAACAAAACAATATTGATCATATGCCGAGTAATAAGTGAAATGATCCATATAAAAAATAGGATAAATTGCATCCAAAAACTCAAGATCAGGAATTAATTACAAATTAGTTCTAATTTTAAAATAAATACCAATTTTGATCTTGAGGTTATAAAATCACTACAGTTTTAGTTTCTCTTTTAGAATATTGCATTTTTTAATTGCTCTTTCTAATAAAAAAAATATAAAATTTAATTATTTTTTGATTAGTTTAAATAATTTACATATTTTAAAGAATCATTGTATCATTCTATCCTTATCTTTCTTAAAGATTTTAAAAAATAATAATTTAATTTCTCAAATCTTTTTATTTTACCACTCTAAAAATTATAAATTTAAGAATATTAATATTAATACTAATATTTTAAAATTATATTTTATAAAGTTAAAAAATTAATCATTGAGAATAATATTATGACATATATAATAATTAAAAAATTAACAATCATATCTTAAATGAAATGAAACTATAGTGCTTTTATAATTTTAAGAACATAAATTAAAATTTTTAAAAATTAAGATCAATTTGTAATACTTTTCCAATCTTGAGGGCTAGATGTAATTTACCCAAATAAACAAGTGAAATGATCCCAATCTTCTCTATTTACATTGTGCAAACTAGCGAAAGAAAACCATGAGATCTAACTTATAAGAAGAAAACAAGTTGAGATTAAAAAAAAAAAAAAAAAACAAACTTAATTTCAAGTCTATATACATTTAATTAGGGACGGTATAATTTCAATTTGGGCCGCTATTGTGGTATAATTCACGTAGAGATCCGCGGTTAATTACCACCGAGTCCCCCCCTGATCAAGAGAAGAAGGCCCATTTTGAAGAATTCTTCTCCTTCACCGTCTTCGAATGCGACAACACGCCTTCCCTCTCCTTCCTCCTCGCTCCGGCCGTCAACAATTTCGACCAAAACCTCCCCTTCTTCTTCTTCTTCTTCTTCTTTTTTTCCTGGCCTTCTCCGGCGGCGGCCGCCGTGGAGCGGCTCCTCCTCAGCAGCTGCATCACGAGCGGCCGCTTCTTGCTGCGGAACTCGCCCGGAGAGAACTCCAGCTCCTCCGGCGAGGAATTAGCTTCGGAGTCGTAGGATGAGTATTCGGTCGAGGTGACCGAGGAAGAGGAAGCGTTGGTCATCGTCGTCGACGACGACGACGACGTGCCGGAGAGGCCTGCGAGCCGCTCCTGAAGGCAGTATGGGCATACCCCCTCGGCCTGCTTGTGGGTCGGATGCCTCTTGCATCTTCCTTCCTTCTCCGGTCTCCCCATCTCCCTCTGTCTCTCTCTCTCTCTCTGGTTTATCGTCGACTTACCTTCCCTTCCAGATCTCATCGTCTTCTTCGTTGATTTATAGAGACAGTAGCTAGAGAAGGTGAGAGAGAGAGAGAGAGAGAGAGAGAGAGAGAGAGGAGTTTCGAGGATTCTTCTTGGATTATCTACGGGCGGTTGCTCGCTGGGAGGATCTACCATGCGTTAAACTTCCAGGAAACTAACTCGTACGCCAAAGCCGGCAATTCAAAGGAAAAAATAGATTTGTCTTGATGAAGCCTTCGGAATATTGAAAGTCAGCTCATGCGAGAACTACTAGGCTCTGTTTTGCATTGATTTAATTTTCAAAAAATATTTTTTTCTCTTTTTCAAACAACGCCATAGCCAAAAATACCGTAAAAAAAAAGCAAAACAAGTACATTAAATATAATATTCATGATCTTCAACGAGAATTATGTATAACTTAGTTAAAAAAAATGTACCATATTTTGATCCTATATAAGCTGTGTAGGCAGAGAAAGCAACAAAGTCAGAGCCTAGAATTTGTAAAATCTAAAGCATTTTTTTGAAAAATCTCTTTTTGACCTTTTGATTGTATCTGTTTTTTTAGCTTTTTAGAAATTGAAACTATTTAAAAAATTATTTTATTAAATACATATTTTAACTTTGAGCTGCATCAAAAGTATTTTTTCCTAATAAAAAGATTTCTCAAGCGCACTCTTAGGCCACCTACAGAGTTTTCTACTATTAGCTTTGCAGTTTTACATCGAAAGGCGCCTCCACTGCTTAGAAGTAGTGAATTAATTACTTAGTTGTATTGAAAATTTTGAAACATTTATTGAGTTATGTATAGATTACTAAAAGTATATATATATATATATAGCTAGACTACTATAATAAAAGATAAAAAAAAAAAGAAGTACCACTAGCCCTGTTTGGTGCGAGGATCAAAATCAGGACCAAGATATATAGTATTAATTTAAAAAAGAACATTAATAATAATAAATAATTTTTTTAATTATTCTACACAAGTTCTAATATTAAAAAATTATTATAATTTTACATCACATATTCAATAATTTTTAATAAAAAAATATACTTTATTTCACATCCTAGACCAAAATATTCGAATTGAGTATTTTGGTCTAGGATGTAAAATAATTTAATCTTTTTATTGAAAATTATTGAGTATGTAAAGTAAAATAATATTTTTTTATATTAGAATTTGTGTAGAATGATTAAAAAAATTATTTATTATTATTATTGTTGTTTTTTAAATTAGTATCATTTTGGATCTGATTTTGGTCCTTGCGCCAAACATAGTCAGTTTGTTTGAATTTGGGTAATATTCAGATGACTGACCACTTAGGAAGTACTGAAATCGTGTAATTTTTAAAGGTTAAAGTAGATAACATCTTTATATTTAGATCATGTGATGTTACAAATATGATTTAAATATAAATTTTTTAATTATAATTTAAGTGATGTCTTTTTAAGTGTTTTAATCATGAAAAAAAAATCTCTTATAGTTCTTCAAAAGGAATGAATTCTCCAAGTGATCACTACTAAGCTATTAAGATAACAGATTTTCTTATCTTCTTTAATAAGTGATCGATCTCTAAGAAAATTTCACACGTCGTTTTCTTTGCCAATTTATGTTTCTTATGGAAAAATTCTGAGATTTTAAGTTTGCTGCTATTTTTGTTAAAATATTTTGAATTAGCTCGCATTCACTATTTCAAGATTTTAAAATGATCAGATCTCGACATGGATCTTTTATTCGAGTTCGGAAATCAATGCTCTTTAAGGTTTCGAGTCTGGTAATCATGCATGGGCAAAGTGGCAAGGAACCAAGGCGCGTAGTGGATAATTTTCGAATGTGTAAGATAAATAATTTTGATATCATGATCAACATAGAAATTTTCTATAGATAGTTTGCTGATGAAGATATCAATATTATCTTGAATTTAATAAAATTTAAAATTTAAAATTGAGATATTTTTAGAGAAAAAAATAAAGAATTTATTAAAATGATGTCACTTGAATTTTGAATATATGTTAAATCACATATGATTTAATATATATTATATAAAATAAATAAATAAGCCCTATTATAAAAGGGGTAGTCACGTGGATATGGAAGCTGCCAAGAAAAAAAAAATAAAGAGAAAATTTAGGCCTTATTTAGCACGAAGACTAAATCAGAACCAAATCAGGACCAAAATAATACTAATTTAAAAAATAATAATAATAATAATAAATAAAAAATTTTAATCATTCTACACAAATTCTAATATAGAAAGAACATTATTTTAGTTCACATACTCAATAGTTTTCAATAAAAAAATTAATTTTATTTTACATCCTAGATCAAAATACTCGATTCGAATATTTTGGTCTAGGATGTGAAATAAAGTATATATTTTTATTAAAAATTATTGAGTATGTGGAGTAAAATAATATTTTTTTATATTAGAATTTGTGTAGAATAATTAAAAAATTTAATTTATTATTATTATTATTTTTTAAATTAGTATCACTTTGGTTCTGATTTGGTCCTCGCGCCAAACAGGGCTAGAGAGAGAAAAAGGGAAAGTAGGAGAAAGAGAAAAAAATTTAAAAGAAACGAAAATAAATAATGTGAATTTAATTTACGTGAAGAAAGTTCGGCAATTATTTGATGATCTTGATCGACTGGCATCTCATATTTTCTATTTCTTAATTGAAATTTTATTCTTTGGTGAGATCTATCTTATTTTTCTTTTTGGATTGTAAAAGAGTTTTAATTCTCATTTATTTTCTCTTATTTGTATTTGATCTTCATTATGAATATTTGATTTCTCCTTTTCCCGTAAAAATAGGCTATTTCATAATTGAACTACTTAATTCTTGATATCGTGTTGTTTTTTTTCTCGATTATTATTATTATATGATGTGCTTGGCTTTTTTCTTTGATTAAATCATGAAAGTTTTTTTTCATATAAAATTAGAGATTTTGTTCTAACAAAAAAATATATTTTTTTTATTTATATTTAATATTCTTGTGCATGCATTAATTATATTAGATATTATTGAGTTGAATGCATAGTTTTCTATTTGCTTAATCAGATACAAATTTTTGAAAATAAGAACCAGCATTTCGGACACAATTTTTTGTAACTTGACATAAGACATAAAGATGGTTAAAGCAACTAATAATGAGCTCGTAGTGACTTTGCATGAGGACTCTACTCGTTTATTATTTTTAGTCATGCCATTTTTATTTTTATACCAAACTTAGAATTATTTTATTTCAACATATGTAATAAGTAATTAAACCCGTAATTTCTTATCTACTTGAAAACAAATGTTGACGTCTCGATGACAAAATATTTAAAAATATTCACAAATTCATTGACAAATTAATTTGGGATATATTTTAGGTTGCTTTTAAGGGACACAACCCAACATTTTAAGAAATGTTGTAATTAATTAAGATTTCTATAGTTAATATTTTTAATAATACAGTGCAAATTAAATAAACTATTAATATAAATTTTAATATAACACATGTTTATCCCACGTGTATTTCCTTATTATGCTAATTATCAATTTATCAAGCTTGTCTCATATCAAGCTAGCTAATAAATAAAGTATATTAATTATTAAAAAATAAATGGAACATGTTTTTGCATAATTCATCAATAAATAAATTAAATTATCAGTTTGAGGTAAATATAATTAAAAATAAATAATTTGTCATGAGTAAAATTATAAATTAAATTAATTACTTTTGAGTAAGTTGATTTTGAGGGAAATAATGAGCTAATTTTAAACTGAGCAATAAACAAGAGCATTCCCATTTCACATAAAATCGGGAGCGTTGACCAGTCCACGTGCGGCATGTTTCGCACGTGAGTGCGGCGCGATTGACGTGGATGAGGCGATTGGTTCCAGCGATGGGGCCGACCGGAGCCGCGTTCACACGTGAATGTGACACCAGCGTTCTGATGACGCAATTTCGCACGTGCTGAGTGCTTGGAGCATCGACGTCTGCGGTCGCCGGCCGCTGGGGTTTCGTTATTTCTATATCAAGATGTATGATTTGATTTAATATTATAAATTTATTATTTTAAAAAACATAATAAAAATTTAATTTCATCTTACATTAATTAGAATAATATTTATATGTTATCAAATTTTAAATCATATCTCATCGCAGTATATCTTCTTAAACTTTATTACTTAATAAATAATATTTTTTGTAACAATGTTGAGTTATTTATTTTTTTGTCACGTTGCATTAGAAATAGAATTAATATATTTGAAAATTAAAAAAAATGAATTACCACTGAATTCCTGGCTAATAAATTTGATACATCAATTTTCAGAAATTATAATCTAATCGTTCAATATTATAAGATATGATTATATCTATTTTACGAAAAAATAATTTTAAGATTAAACTGCGTAAATAATTTCTTTCTTTTTTTTATTTTTGATAAAAGTTTTTTTTCATTGTAGCAATTATTTACGTAGTTTGATAATAAAAGAAATTTCTAGCAAAAGAATCTAAATATTTTTTGAAAATTGTGGTATCAAAATTGCAAGTCTTAAAAACAAGTGAAAGAATTTGATAAAATGTAAGAAAATTACGCAACTAAATTCAAAAAATTAAAACAGTCATTTGTTTGAATACATTAGGAGTTATGAGACTCAAAATAACTTTTTTCAAACTACTATCGATAGGCATCACGATATAATTTATCTGCTTTACTTATAAATGCGAATTTAGGACCTCAAAAAAGATCATTTTTAATTATTTCTAGCTATTATAGCATTTCTCTAAATTTTAATAATTTGTTTGATTTTTTTTTTTTATTGTATCAATTATTAGGCATTACAATATACAAGTTAATATGACTTTCTATTGTCAAGCTTATAAAAGTACTATTTGATGAAACTTTCTAAATTATTTCTGTATTATTGTATATGATTTTAGATTAAGAAGGCATTTAATTTAATATTATCTTAAATTTATGTCATTTAATTGAAATATCATGATATTTAAATTAAGTAATATTTTCTCTAAGTAAAAAATATTAAATCAAATGCTCTCGTTAAAAAAAATTTATAATAATTTCAGCTTATACGTAGATAACTCTCTATATAATTAAAGCCCAATTAGCTAGATCAGCCCAGCTTAGTTTCCTAAAGTAATGAAAAAAAATACTACCATGTAAAAAATGTAAATTTATTTGAACAAACTAACTTATATTTTAAAAAATGCCAGCTCTACTATATAATTTAAAATAAGTTGTGAATTAATCTATTAAATTATCATTAATTCATTAGACATTGCAATTGTTTTAATCTTTAATACAATTTTAGGTTGCATATCGATTAAATTTTAAATTTAAATAACCCCATCCATTGATCACGAAGTTTTTATACAAACAACAACAACCAAGCCTTAATCCCACTAGGTGGAGTCGGCTACATGGATCACGGAGTTTTTATAATGAGATATAAATCACAGAATTATAAGTATATCATTCATATGTAGGGCTGTGCATTAAATTGTTCAAAGTAAAATTGAACCGAACTGAATTAATTAAATTTGATCAATTTGGTTTGGTTAATATTAGTTTGATAATTGAATTTTTTTAGTTAAATGCTTTGGGTTTGGTTTCTTATACTTGAAAATCAAACTGACTAAATTAACCGAAATATCACAAATATGTAATAATGTTGTTGAAATTATATAAAATATTTGTTAATTTTATTAAGTTATGTTGTTCATTTTTTTTATCATTTAAAGATTTTTATAAATTAAATAATATAATATGATATTAAAATAATATTAAATGAAACGCACTCTAAATTAATTCAGAATCACTTAATCAAAATATAATTTATTAAACAAAATATTCATATTTTGGATATTAGTTTTATTACAAATAATAAATTTTTGGATAAATATCATACAGAACTTGGACATTTGGCTAATATTAAATGAATTTATAATTTTTAAACAACTCATCTAAAATATTGAGGTGATAATATCAAGTAGGTCATTTTTCAAAAATATCATTAAATATAAATAAAAAATTATTTAACTTTTTTCACACTTTTTTTTTTTTGATAAATACTTTTTTCACTCTTTATTTCTCTCTATTATGGATTTTTTATTAATTTTAAAAGAAAGGGCATTAAATTTTTTTTCGTAATCTTATGATAATAGAATTTTGATGAATTTTATTAAAAATTACTTATACGAAATATTTAAGTCAAGCATAAGAAATGATTTGAAAATTTTGCAGATTTTGAGAATTGATATATTATTGAGTATAATATTATTCAAGGTTTTAAGTCTTAATTTTGGTTTTCAGTGTCACTCATAATTGATAGCTTAGATAATTCCCTTAGTTTTAATTTTAATAAATTTATTTTAATAATTCTGACATAATACATGTCATACTTTTTATTTTTAAACTCTCTGGCGTGTATAACATTTATTTTAAAAAAATAAAAAACATATTTTGGGACTTTAGGTATTAATTTTAAGATAAATTACACCAGATCCTTGAATTTAAGGCTTAATAATGAACAGGTTCGCACATCGATTCTTGAGTTTTAATAAATTATCAGATGGGTCTTTTTTATTTTTTTTATTATTTTTTAAAATTACCATTATACCCTTTCCCCTCTCTCTCCTCCCGATCCTCGCGCACGCACGAGGCCTCGCGACCCACCAGTTCCCTCGCGGCGTCCTCTCTCTCTCTCTCCCTCTCGATCCCCGGGTATGCGCGTGGCCGCGCGGCCGCCGGCTGGTCCGACCGCTGTGCGGCGTCCTCTCTCTCTCTCCTCCCGATCCCTGCACAAGAGGGCGGCCGCGCGGCGTGTGGGACCGACGGCCGCGGGCGGG
>JAEMOT010001577.1:27389-53727 GCA_019297695.1 Apostasia ramifera | reverse complement strand
CACGGCTTACGGCTTCCCAGGTTATCAGCTATTTCTGAAAAGAAGCTCATCACTCCAGTCTCTCCTCTGGTCAAACAAAAGACCCAACCTACGTTTCAGGAAGATTTATAGATCACTGCAGTACACGTGGCAACCAGGCACGCACATCAATGCGCTTCATGACTATCGGGGGGACATGTTGCAATTGGATTCGCGCCTCTTCATCTGGACCGTCCACGTGGTTACTCACGTGGTCTCCACGTGAGCAAGGCATCCGAGCCGAACAGAAGAAGCCTCATCCCGAACAGTAGACGCCGAAAGGTTATCACCCCGAAAAACAAGGACCCGACGTGACATCTGACCGTTGGGGGATTGTACTTCTCTGAGGGAGGCGCGGTTTTTCCGCCGACAGGACCGTAACCGCTGACACGCCGTACAACATGGGTCACATACTAGCCGTCCGCAGGCATTAATTGAGCTGTCACTAGAGCTGTAGATTGTTCGGCTGAAACTGACTAGACATCACAGGCCCAGGATATATATAGTTCCTGTACACAGTCTCTAGGGAGGACAGATCCAAAAACAAAAACCTTTTTGAATGCTCTGTAACCCAACTAAAGATTTCTAGTAACATTTCAAGCCTCCTCGAAAAGGAGCCGTGGTTTTTCCGCTAGTCGGTTTTCCACGTAAAAACTCTTTGATTATTTCCCGTCTTAACAAAATCTATTTAGTTTTAAATTTTAAAACATCAAACTAACCAAATAAAATTATAAATTGCGAACTAAACTGATCAAATAAATTTCAGTCAGTTTGGTTTGTTTTGGTCTGGTTAAAACCAAACATTAGAAAAATAGCACAATCTCGCCAACTCACTTCCCATGCTGAGTCACCACTCGTGATAAAAAAAACCCTAACCTCACTGAAGATTTCAGCGACTCAACCTTTAGCAAGCGACGTGTAACACACTGACAGGTTTTAATAAATTATAAATAGATTAATTATATATTTTAAATTAATTGATATGATTTAAATAAAAAATAAATATAAATTTTTTGTCAAACTGAAATCGTTAACCAAACCAATAAATGTCAAACATAATCAAATTGCCCAAAATTAATTGACTTCATTTGATTTTTTGGTTTTAACTATTTATTGTACACCTATAATCCAAGATTGAGAAAACAATGCAATCTGAATCTAATTTTTTTAAGATAAATCTTAATTTCGATCTTTGAGATTATGATAGGGTTGAAGTTTTGGTCCTTTTCATAGAATTTCATCTTTTTTGCTTATATTTTTTGGATAGAATATGTGAAATTTGATTATTTTTTAACTACTCTGAACTATTTGTATATTTTAAAATGCTATTATACTTCTCTATTTTTATTATTTTTAAAAAAATGTAATAAAAATTTAAAATTTATTTTTTTTAATCTATTGATTTTTTCTCTTAAAAATTTTAAATTTTAAATATTAATATTTTAAAATTATATTCTAAAAATAAAAAAATTAATGATCGTAAATAATATTATAGCATAATTATAAAAAATTAATAATTATATTTTAATTAAGAATAATGCTTTTACAATTTTATCAAATTAAATTTTTAAAAAAGTTTGAATTATTTTATGAAGCTCTTCAGGATGCAATTTATGTTAAAAATTTAAATTTAATGTCATCCGGCTTTTAGGACCTAAAGGTAATGTATTCTAAATTTTGGTACCTCTGTCTTAAACCTGAGATTTGAGAAGTCAATCTTGGCACTCATTTGTGGACTAGCATTTTAATTGAGTCTGGCCTTTTATTATTATTAAATATGTAAAATTTCAAATCAGTATCATTTATTTCTGGAAATAGCATGCAGAAAAGTATATGTCCTGCAATTATACGCAAGATAAAAACTATACACTAAAACGCTCATTTTTGACTAAATCTATTCAAACAAAATGACCTTTTTTTAATATGGCAAAGTTGACAATTTTTTTTTTTTATAATAGATAATATTTGTTATAATGATCAGTATAAAGCAGTTTAAAAATTTTTCTTGACCATGATACCATTTCCTATTTACATAATCTATTAGACATAAATTTCATCACGATATTCGGCATGAAATGGCACAAATAATACTGCAATTAATGTGAAAATAAAAAATATAAGACCGACACATTACAACTCAAGTTACATTTTCTTTGAAAATATTATAAAAATTAATAAAGAGGGTTATTCCCTTCTTTAAGTCAAGACTTTACTACACAACTAGACAGACTAATTAAGTTATTAGCATCATTATTAATATTCTTATATTCTTATATATATATATATATATGTAATTTACAAAAATAAAATTAAATAGGAAGCTCCTCTATTAAGAATTTTTTCTTCTGATGGGTCACCAATCTCATCTCTTCGGTTAGCATAAAATAAGTCGATCTCTGTCTTCAATACAATCTAGGGCAACAGGCTCTCCTTAAACTCCAACATAATGTATTGACATTCGTCATTCAAGCGATGCATTGAATCTGCATAAGATTGAACATCAGAGAGACGACAAGTCATTTCAAGTTTCTGTCAAAAAAACATGCCAACGATATTTCTTCAATTTCAACTCTTGTATGCTGAAGTCGTCGTCAATAATGTTCGCTAAGGTCTGACTTCGTGCAAAGCTAAGATTGATTGCAACTTACACTTCACAACCGCAGATAAAATAATTCACAATTATTAAAGTTCCAAACTATATAATTCACAAATTTGTACATATATCAGAATGATTATGGCCAACTTTCTTTTCACAAAGGATAGAATTCTTTCTGACAAATTATAGATTCTGTCATAATTTATCTCTCGGCAACTTTTAAATTATATCTATATCTCATTGGTCTTTCTATTCATTATTTCATTGTAGTCCATTTAAAATATTTTAAATTAAATAATTAATTAATTTTTCTTAAAATGCTTTGACTATAATCTCATGATATAAATCTTCAAAAGTTTATTTAAATTAAGATCAGATTTTCAAATTAATACTAAATGAGTACAAATTTAAATTTACTTTTAACTCATTTGTCTGATATAAAAAGAATTTTAACATAAAATGAGTTTAATTCAGCTTAAAACTCATAATTGGTAACAAAAAAATAAGAAGTTCAAATGAGAAGAAAAGAGGAATTGTGAATCACATGGAAGCAAGAGGATTTTCACAAGTACTGCGATATCTACTGTTGAAAGGTGTTAAAGGCCACACTTTATATCCAAACAACTTTACCTATAGACAAAATATTAAATTAAATAATTGTCAACATAAAATAGTAGATGCTGATTAGATGATGAAAAAGATCAATTGTTGGCTCCATTTTGGAGAAAATTTTTAGTCTAATAAAAAATATCTCCATAATAGATTGTACATAATTATGAGAAAACAAAAACAACCGTGCATATTTGTGCTTGGCTCGAGAAATGATCGGCGATGATGAGAAATTCAAACCTAGAGATCATATTTTAGAGACTTGGACCTCAGAGGTCATGAGACCTGATCAGGTGACCAGCTGGTTCTTAGAATTCAAACATGACATCGAGGGTATTTGATCGAATTCGTTATCGTATTCAATGTCGACTGTCTTTCAGAGTAATGTTTACTCATCAAGCTGTTTTTCTCTGCCGCATAGATGATGAAAATCAACAACTAATAAACTTAAGGGAACTGCTGCTAATTGGATCAATTGATGGACTCTTCCCAGCATTTGACAAAGAATCGGTCCAACATCCCCAGCTATTTTAATTTGAACAGGCATTGATTTGATAAATATAATATTCCAGTAATTAAACTTAGCAATTCGTCTGTCTTAATTTTCTCGGAGCTCCAAAATCAGTTCATAAATTTTTATCACTCAACTCAATACAAGAAAGACATATGTTTCTAAGATTTTAGAATTTTTATATGCTAGTTCATAAATTTTAAATGAAAACAATAAGTTCCATGAGATTTTACGGTGTTTGTACGCTAATACATAGAATTTGAATCGTAATGCTTAAGTTCTTGATATTAGCGAATTATCATTTTGTATGTTTAAATATAATAGTGCAGGTGATAGGACCGACCACATAGCAATGAATCGCTAACTTCATCAAACATCTAAGCGCTAGATTCAAAATCGAAGGACTAAAGTGCACAAACAATAAGACCTTAGAGACTTACGTTTTATGATTTAAAAACTAAGGACCAACATGCCAATATGCTTAGATATGATGAACCTATGTGCAATTTATCCTTTTTAACCCATTTATATACTGTGGTCTCCTTCCTGCCTCATCGCACACGGCTGTAAAGAGATCTGAGAAGGGGAACGGAGAGATCATGGCGGGGCTGCAGAGGTCTACGGAGACGTTCAGAAGGTCGGGATCGTCGGGGCAGGTGTGGGAGGACCGCTTCCTAGCCGGGAAGATGAACGCGGCAAAGGAAGAAGGGCTCGGAGGACTCCGGCAATCCCACAGCGTCGGAACCATCGGTTTGAAGGACCGTAGCCGTCCCACCGCAGTCGAAGTTGCCGCCGGCGAGAGAGCCAGGGGTTACCGAGCTGAGGGGGTCACTCCGGCGCTGGATCCTCCGTCGCCCAAGGTCTCCTGTTGCGGCCTTTGCGGAGGAGATTTCAGCAAGTCCAGCGCCGGCCGCAAGAGCAAGGCTCGCCGGCGCTGAGTTCCGGTGATCGCCGGAGATGTGGGAAGACCAAACTTGGTAGCGCTCGTTCCACGGTGAATTTCCTCGGTCTTGAACTTCTGAATGTTAGGGGAAAATAGCGTGCTCGGCATTTTTTGTGCATAATGTATTTATTAAAGTGTGATTGAAACTGTTCGTCCAGCTGGGGAAAATTACTCACGAGGGCCCTCATTCTTTTTTTTTAATTTTAAGGAATGTATTTCCTTCTTGTTTCTAAATTTGTTAATTATTTGGACTAAAATTTCTGCCACAATTATATATATATATATATATTTTTTTTTTTTTCAGCCAATGTCCACCGCAACTTCTATATTAACGCATCTTCTTTTTGTTGAATATATAATTGATATAATTCTCATATGTATTCAACAATTGAGTACAAACTTTTTGCATAAATAATGAGGACCCATAAAAAATCTAAGTGTGTATATTTAAATAGATATCAAAATTGATTTTGCTTTAATTCTATTTCCTTTCAATTGAATATATGTACAAATACAAATTGTGAAAAATATGTACAAGTTTAATTTATTTCAAAAAAAAATTAACGTATTAGTTATGAGTTTAATGAAGTGTATTAGTAAAAGTAGTGTGACATAACAATTGCAATAATTTACTAATTTGAATATAAAAAAAGAATAATTCGAACACTATAGAAATATGAAAACTCACTTTATTCTAAGAAAGAACACACAGTAGTGGATGAATTTTCGATAAAAATTATCTATAGTGACTCGATCGGAATGGATCATGGTCAATTCGCGATACAATCTAGAATAAAAAAGGGATCAAGTTAGATTTCAAACCGAGTAAATAGTAAAAATAATGTATCTAATTAATTATATTTTTGGGTCAAATCTAAGATTGAATTGGATCAAAATCTGACCCATTTACAGGCATACTTGAACTATAAGAAAGCTGAATCAATTTTAAATCGAGCAAAATGTACATGTGTATTGAGCAATTTTAAACAAAATTAATTACAGCCCTACCAATCAAACATTACAGAGTAATTATTATATTTGAGTAACAATCATACGATCAGGGACTAATAAAATTATGACAAATAGGTAAACCGGACCCAACAATGATGTGAATCATGCGAGACAATGAGAACAGAATCATCTTTACCGTATGATGCATATATACTACGTGACGCTATCATAAGATATTAACAAGAAATGCTATGAACGAAATATAAGTGCAATATATAAAAAGAGTTAAATATTTTAGAGCAATATCTCGCTCATACATAACATTACTTACTACATATATCTACGAAAATACTATATTTACAAGGATCTCATATAACAGTTACATTCAATATTATAAAAACAAAATCGTGCTAGTCTTATCATGCTGGAAACAGTCCGATCAAAAATTAATATTATTTTTATAAATTCAAAAAAATAATATACATTCTTAAATTAGTATCAAATATTTATAATAATAAACTTATTCATTCTATTCACTATTGTCATTATAAAACGATGAATTTCATGATTAGTTTGATTTGTTAACATTGTCTGGATTTTTTACAACACTAGTCACATCAAAATATTATTGATTTATATATCACTATATATAAATATTTTTAATATATATATTTCAGGACATTATCTTATAAATAGCAAAAAAATTAATTATATATAACATATGCATAACAGTATTCATAGTTAACATAATTTTTTGCTCTTCTCTGCTGCTGGATCTCACATATCAGTCCACAATTTTGAAAAGACTTTCTAAAACTCAAATTTTAAATATTATTTAATATCATATTTTTAAAGTTTAAATTAGACTATGCTTGCTTGAAATCATGCAAGGCATTGAAATGTCAGAACATTAATATGCCAAGAAGAGAAATTATCTAAGTTGAGGCATTGGGTATAATAATGTTTTTTTTTTTTTTGGTTCAATGTTATTATGTTGTTATGTAATTTTATTTGAATTTTTTTTTTTAATTTAATAGCATATTTAAAAAGTGAGGTAAAAAATTACAATTGCTATGTGTCAACAATTCAATTCCATGACAAAAAATGACATCTCGAATGCGACCATCAAGATCAAAAAGAAAGATCAAATCAACCCCATTGCGCTTAAAGTGGGAGATCTCAATCAGAAGATTCAGAACAAGTGAAACAAATACAACCACCAAGCTTTAATCCGAATAGATGGGGTTGGTTAGAACAAGTGAAACTAGTAGTCCTTTGAAATACTTTAGGCTGCAAATACGCATTCTTCAATCCATAAAAACACATGAAAAACCATAAAATATTAAGAGTTCAAGCTCAACACTATTCAAAGACAAATTGTGAGTTAAAAATTAGTAGGCAGATTATCACAAATAAGCACCAGACCTCAAATAAACGACTCCAGATTCTTGTGAAAATAAAGCTCACAAATACTTCCTCGCGAGAGCTCTAACTTTTGTATCAAAATGTGAAGATGTGATGCGAGAACCCGGCAAATAGAGAGGATTCAAGAGAATCTGCGGAATCAACATGAAATACAGTCAGCTATGTTGCAGAGAATTCAAGCCTTTGCCTGAAAATAAGTTTTTCTATGTAAATGTACAGCAAAAAAAATGCAAAACAATCAGCATTCAGAAGCCATAATAACATTATAAAAACAGACTAATATATGTTCAGGTTGCTTTTTTTTTGTTGATAAAACAGGCTGCATGCTTATGCAACA
Source organism: Apostasia ramifera (assembly GCA_019297695.1). Taxonomy (NCBI): domain Eukaryota; kingdom Viridiplantae; phylum Streptophyta; class Magnoliopsida; order Asparagales; family Orchidaceae; genus Apostasia; species Apostasia ramifera. The sequence continues at coordinate 46,337 of JAEMOT010001577.1, read as the reverse complement.
GCAAAATGACATTTATCAACCATTTATAGATCATTTCCTGCAGCAATATACGGACATTTTACCACATCAGAAGCTATGACGAACACTGTTTTCTAAAAAAAAAGAAGCTATGACAAACTTTCCTAGGAATGGCAAAGAACCTTTATTTCTTTCCTATTCACTTGCTAGCCTAAAGTAATACTTCTTCCCTGAATTTAGTAGTATTTATTCCCGGGAATATCATTGCTGAGCGACCGCTGAAGCAATACAGGAATGAGGTAGCTTGAGCAAAGTGAAAGAAAGTGGCCTGCCACTCTTAAGTCTGCGTGCTAACAATCCGTGTTCAAGTCAAGTCACACACAGCTCAAACTCAGGTCGTCGATTTACAGATTAGCTTGAGCTCAGCTGGTGGCTCAAACCCTTAAAGAATTGAGAATTATTTTGGTAAACAAAAAAATATAAGCTGGTCAATCATTGTCACAGGCCTCCACACACGTCCCCTAACCACTAAGGAACATACTTTTATGAAAACAATAAAGAATCATTTCACATAAACAAATTACATAATATACGACTCAACTCAACATAACCAATTCAAGCTCGATTTAAGCTACATATACATTCAAACATCAAACAATTATTAATCTTCAAGTCAAACTCTGACCCTTACACTCAAGAGGGACAACAAGGAGAGAACAAGCCAACCTCCTAAAAAGCAGCACGTGGTGCCCACGACCTGCTAAGGAAGCTCCACTATGTAATGAAACTAGTCTGAAAAGTCAGCAAAACTAGTGACAAATCATGATCCCTACAAAATATTTGGCTAAATTGATGATTTCAAATCTAGTGAGATTTTTAACAGCTTTGCATCATCAAGAGCGGTAACATGGGTTAATGATCACTCTTTTTTTTTCTCAATTCTTGACTTAATCTCTATACAATATGAAATAAACCAGCTCAAAATAAAATCGATCCAACTTAAAAATCAACTCTATATGTGAATTTGTATGTATCTAAAATCCAAACAAAAGCTTGAAATAACTTATCTATAGAGAAAGTATATACCAGAAAAAGAAAACTGAAAGGCTAGGTTGTACAAAGCTTTCGAATTTTATTGGCAGTCTTTCCATAACGACATGACAAGTAAAAAGATAAAGGTTATAAAATCCACAATACGCATTGGTCATTAAAAAGAGTTTCATATCTCAAATAACACTTAAACTGTCAATAAAAAACATCCATATCCTGTCAGTACTCCTAATCTTCAATATAATGCTTTACCTTTACATAAAGCTCATGAACCTCCTGGAAGAAGCTTTTTATTGCATCTTCATTACGTGAATCATGAAGTAACATCAATCTAGTGTGTAAGAAGCATTTCATTAAAGCAACAAATTTATAAACCGGGTATAATGTTAAGAATCATAATAACACCACCAAAAGATATATCCGAAATAACACAAAAAATCTAAAGGCAAATTTCAAAACTTCTAAGCATTAGAAGGGAAAAGTTTAACAACGAGAATATTAAGCTTGACAAATTTTCAAAGAATCTGACTATTGACAGAATCATATTTTGCTCAATCAGACCCAGTGGGGTCTGAAAACATCAATACTGTAACACTTTATGATTGAATAAAGTAGCTATTGAGTAGTAAAATAGTAAAATATATCCATAATCCACAAGAAATACATAAAACAAGGATTAGAATGAAGCTTTTCAGGATATGACCAGCTGTTACATATACAGATACAACCAAATCATTGAATCTGTCCATCGCTTTCAAAAACCTGTAAGAATGTTTCAAGTTCAAACATCATATAGTGAGTTAATTTAAGAGTTAATTACTGAGAGATCCCTATATTTAACTCATAATTACTGTTTGGTTTACGATTTTTAAAAACCTACTGAAAGTTCCTATTTTGAAATTGTTATAACACTAAAGGTCCCTGTAAATTTTGATTATAATACAATAGATCCCTATTGACAATTTCTCTCTCTCGGCGTAGCGGCGGCAAGGTTGGTAGCGACAAGTAACACAGAATTTATAATAACAAAAATATGAAAATTTGAAGAATTATTAAAGGAAAAATTGAAAATCCATTAAATTTTGCTGGAAGAGACCTTTTGAGTAAACTGTAGGGAGCTTTTAATAAGTTTTTAAAAATCATAAACCAAATAGTAATTATAAGTTAACTATAGAGACCTTTCAATAATTAACCCTTAGTTTAAACATTCAACAAGATTAACAAAATGATAAGCCATAGTAAAAGGAATCAAACTTAAGATACTCACATTGCACTAGTCGTCCATTGAAGATCTTGAACAATATCTAAAGCAGCATGTAGAATAAACTGGTGCTGATGAGCAGCTTCTTCTTTCTGCTATGATATCTTAGGTTAAATAAGAAAAACAAAGTTGGAAGAAAGAAATGTGCTTAACCATCCAGAGATATCCAATTGAAGGAACCAGTAAAGTTAGAATAATGGAAATTCAGCATGCTTCATCTATTAACAAAATGTGACCGGTTGCTTAACACATGTGAAATCACATTTCTTTTGCAGATGAAAATATCGTGAAGTTTCTTCATATTAAAAATTAAACTTTAACATTTTATTTATTTTTTTCTAATTAAATCCATGCTGGCAGTTAATGCTTCTATGCCATGCCACTACTGAATAATTTATTTTCTTCTCTAGTTAAATGGACCATATATTACTTTTCTTTCTACGAGGAATTACTAAATAATGATAATGAATCAACATGCTATTACATGAAAAAAATTATTATAGTCAAACAAAGGAACAACATGATGTATTTTAATTTTATTGCTAGTAAGATACAGTGCTTTATTTTCCTTATTTGCATTGGTCAAATTGCTTCTTCAGCTACCATCTCGTAAATAAAAGCTCACTAAAAACATAGTTTCAGCCTTAATTAAAGAAGCCTGGCATACTGAATCTTGTGCAGAACATGCACTTTTGTAATTGCATAAAATAGACATGAAGAATGCACAATGTAATAGATGCATAACATCAAATAAAATTGTAAATAAATCTTATTATCTAGCTCTAGACAAGAGTAAATGCAATCCAATTGTAGCAACATAAGTTGAAGGGAGAAAAAAGAGTCAAAAAACAATAACTGCACAATCAGGCAGGTTAAGGCTCAGAACCCAAAAAAAACAACATACTTTAACCGAGGATCCCAGTTCGGCTTCATATATAGGGATATCATTTCTGCTAACAATGATGAAGCAGGCCGTGTTCGCCATCGTCTAACCCTCTATATGCCTGCTAGGGAATGCTAACAAAAGATAACGTGATTTAACAAGAATGTTTTATAGGGTTTTGTTCGGAAATGGCTTCAGTACGTACAAGCGGTTGTAGTTTGATTAAGCTGACTTAAGCTGAAATTATCTTTGGATGAGAAAATTTTGTAAGCAAGCTTAAAGTTGTTTTCCATATGGATGGATCTTGAATTAGCATTTAGCTCACATATGAGCATAATACAATATTTATAAGGCATTTTACCTACATCACAGACCAAGCAATTTGGAATTAACATGAATATTATCACAAGTATTTCAAAGGAAATGAAGAACATCATCCCGATCACAAATAATGAATTAAAATCTTCAACAACAATAGAACTCAAATTTTTTTTCGAAACAGGTAAGGTTATAGGAAACAAAAACATGTATTACACCAAAAGTGAGGAAAACCCGGCAATGACAATTAAGCTAATGGAATCCCACGTAAGTGACCAACATTGGCTGGCTGAAATGTATAAGTTGTGCATTATCATGCAATCTGTCCATCTCAGGAGGTCTTGCTGCATTATCTCCCCCATAGTAATTGCGCAAATGCTGCACTCCTTCATCAGGGGTCATGACAATAAGCCGTGGAGCTCCATGATAATAGGCAAGATGACCAAACAAAATTCCACAAATAAAAAACAAACACTATTTCCCAAACAGCACTTACCAAACGGAGATCTATCAACAAAAGCAGAACTATGGAGATGAAAACCACAATAAAAAATATCGAAGTACAATTTGGTAGGAGAAAGTAGGAAAGTAACATCCATTAAGAAAAAGCCATAGAAAATAGGTTTGGATTTTACCTTTTCTGGATTTTATAGTAGCAGGCAACCAACTAAGACAGGAAGCAGCGCCGTCCTCAGGACAAAGGGGCAACAAAGAAGCGCAAAAGAGGAAGAAGGCTATGATACGCTTTAAGAAATCAAATGAAAAAAAGCAATTTCCATAATCATTGAACAATCACTTCCTTCCCTATTATCTTTACCCAAATGTTAAAGACTCAGAAAACAAGCAGCTATGAATAAAAGGTCAGATCTATTCTAGGAAGACACTTGAAAGCTCATACATCAGAAAAGAAGTCAAAGGAATAAGAGAGCCACACCTGTATCTCGCCAGAAATCTACGTGTCGTTGGCGATGAGCTTTGGCTAAAACCCAATCCAGCGTTAGTTCTTCAAAGGAACAGGAATCCAATTCACCTTACGGTAAGGAACTGGTTCTGATTTCTTTCCAAAGTTCACCGAACAGACCAAAGCATGGCATCATCTTAGGCCCTTTTTAGAATGGAATTGTTTCAAGGATTAGTATAACACATTAGTCTTGTGTTGGTGCGTCGGGCGTCTAGTGGATATAACACGGAATACAGAAAAATAAGATCCATCAAGGGACCGCTTTAACAAACAAATTCTACAATATAAAAGAATAACCTAAAAACAACTAAAAAGTTAAAACGTAATAGAGCAATGAGGAAGACCGACAAAATTAAGCCTGTAAATCTGTGTCGGGGAAATTGACCAACTGAAGCCATAACACAAAAAAACACCAAAAAACAAAAGATATGGGAGATTCGAATGAGATCCAGCACAATCCGAGATGGTAAAGTAGGCGATATCAGACCATAAGGAAAAGGAGAGAAGAAAGGAGGATCGTATAGAGCTACCTATGGAAAGGAAGCAGCGGATGAAATCTCGAACAAGTAATTGTAGTTCGACCTGAGAGAGGGAGCTACCTTTGGAAAGGAAGCAGCGGATGAAATCCCGAACAAGTAATTGTAGGTCGACTTGAGAGAGCTCCTCAGCAATTCTCCAGAACCACGAGAACTCCGGTGAAGAAACTCAGTGATTTGCCGGTGAAGCGGCGAGGGTGTTTGCCCGACCACGAGAACTCTCCACGTAAATCGCCACCGCTACGGTGGCGGGGAGCAGCGAAGGGGATGGGAAGAAACGCAAGGACAACCAGCTAGTGATGGGGTTCGGAAAAAATGAGGGTTAGCGGAAAACGTCGGCCGATGGGTAAATTGTTTGACACTGAACTAACTAATTTCAGGAATTAACTAATCTGAGTTATTGACAAAATAATAATAATAATAATAGAAATAAGCTAAGTTACTTGGGTAAATCAAAAATTTGTGTGCAAAGTAAAATATATCAAATTTATGTGAGATGCATATAAATGTTTCAATTTTTTATTTGTTTTAGGTTAAAGAATTTTTTTTTTATTTTATTGGTTATGTTACTGGCCAAATTATAATAATAATATAATATCCATTTATATTAGTCAAAAATTTATCTTGAAACAAAAAAGTATAATTAAACCATAACAAAAGCTCAATGTTGGTTCGTTGTTTTTATTATTTTTTTAGCTTTTTACACATTCTTGTGATAGAAAAAAAGATAATTGAATGTAAATTCAAACAAGAAGTAATATAAAAATGCAGCCCTCCTAATTATTTACAAACTAGTAATACTTCAAAAACTCAAAACCCTCAAACTTAAAATCTTAATTAAACTTCATGCCATTATATTTTCATCTAGAAAATATTTTTACTACTATAATCATTTTTTCCTTCCTTTCACCTCCCCTGCTGACGAGTGACTTACTGCCACAATATTACTGCTTGCAGGCCTTTCGCTACCACATCAAAACACTATTGCTTCCACCGTGTCAATCCTACTTCTACCCTCATCCACCAATGCCAATCTAATTTTGGGGTAACGTTACACTCGCAATGCAAGATATGAAGAAAAAAAAAGTCAGGGGGATGTGAAGATCAAAATAAAGACAATGAAAGACTTTACAACTAATTTTCAAAAAAAAAAAAACAATAAAGACTCACAAGTAGAGAGGTGCAAAAAGAGGAGATAGATATTGTGACAAACAATTATCAAGTACTTTAACATAGTTTAATTATCTAAAAACTAGTTTTGCATTTTTTTTTAATGTGGAACTATTATGCAAATAAGAAGATTTAGGAGTCAAATATGTAAATAAGAAATCTCCAAATGCATGCATGAAAATCCATGGCATCGAAGGAAGAAAATTATTTGCGAGAAATGTAAAAAATTAAAGTGTACTTGCACAGTGGGTCAACTCATAATACCCCACAGCTATGAATTGACTATGGAACCTTCAATAACAGGTTTATAGTAAGTGCTCATAACTATTCAGAAAGAAAAACAACATATGATGCAATTTTGATGAATGGTAAAACTCAACAATTAATTCAGAGCAATTAATTCAGTATATAATGTATAATTTCAGTGAGACATATTTCATCATACATTTGTAGAATTCAAGCCTATTTCAAGAATAAAATGTCTAATTCTCAGATTTCCTTCACAAAAGTCAAAGTTTTCCTGTGCCAAAGCTTCTTCAAATTCATTGTCAATCTTCTGCTCATGATCTTCACATTACTCCAATCAAATTTTGAAAAGGACTGAAGAAAGCTATAGAGCTTTAGGGTATGAATACAAAACATTTTAAGCATCCTGTTCTGAAAGACCAAAAAATAAATAACAAAATGCTCAATTTGCACTGAAAAGCAGCAAGCTAACATTAAATAGTGTTTTGTAGGAGGTAAGAAGCTTTGCTGCGGACCTGCATAAAATGTGGCAATGATTTGGATCTGATTAAGCATTAGAATCTACCTCATAAGCAGATTAAATGCCATACCTTCGATGCGTAGGGCCTCCAATCTGTGCTTGAAATATTGGTTGAACAGTTTCGAAGAAACTTATTCCACAAATTCAAAGCTACAGATCTCTCTTCCACAGATTCGTAAGTTAAAAGCCATTTTTCGGATAACACTAAGTAAACATACAGCTTCAGAAAATCACAGCCTTTATCCTTCACTTTCACTGATAGAAGAGATTTTAAGATCCCTTTCTCATCATCAACCTAAAGAAGAGTGATAGAAATGTTATACTACAGTAAAGAACGAATCTCTATCGAAGAATTGAAAGTTCAATTTTTATCTTTTATTTAGGTATGTGCTACAACCTAAATCAGGGATACTGAGATGTGGTAGTTTAGCAGTCTGGCTATGCTACTGCACTAAAGTTTGACAAGCTAATAGGTTCTCACTTTCAGATAAAGTCCTCATTTGCCAGCGTGATTGGATACAATAAATTTTGTGCTTGAAAACGTTCAACATAGGACTCTTCTTAAATCCCAAGCTGGAATATAATATGGGATACAGTATATGTGAAAACTCATGATTATTGACTGCGATATCATGTCAAACAATAATACTTAACAGTCCTCAGAGCTTAAGTGAATAATTTATGGTTTAAGTATATTATTATACTCCAAAAAAGAGTATTGAGAATCAACTCATAGTTTCAACAGATGTATTTTATTAAGCCTGTCATTGGCAATTGGTATGTGGTTAGCCTCATGTCTAAGCTTGAACCGACCTTTTTTGCACAAAAAAAAAGACTACTTTTCAAAGCAGGATGAAGGAAATTTTGAATTTAACAAAATCTAAACTTGAACAACCAAAATGAACATGCAACCTATATAGTTGTGGCAGCTAAAACAGAATGAGATGCATTTATAAAGCAAACAGATGCGCATACAAAACAAAGAGAGAAGAGGCTAGACTAACCCTTTTATAAACTAAAGTTCCAAGTATGTGAGCGGCCATCCTACTCTGAAGGCACTTCTCGCGAGTGCTTACCCCAGGAATGCATTCAACAACTCGTAAGCAGTTGATGTCCATGGGAACACTATATATATAAGAAAGTGAACATATCATAGTTAGCAGTTAACACAAAATAAGAACATTTTCATACATGTAACTGACTAATTTAAATATTAACTATTGAAATCATTCATTGCACTCAAATGTGAAAACTATGATTTCAACATAATGGTTTAAGTGTTGCCAGCATATATTGTTGAATCCATTAGAAATGTGTAATGTACATAAACATTTAAGTTTAATGTGTGATGCATGTAAATCCTCTAAACTGATGAATGAGTACATCATTTTCTTCCACATTGGAAGTAACTCAACTTTAACGGACACTAATGGAAATGTGAAAAAAGTAATATTTATAAATTGAGGGTTTGTGCAATATAAACTTTGAGATTTGAATGGCTAGTGTGTGAATAGACAATTTTACTATATGTAAATGCATCTTAAACAGACAAAATATTAAATAACTGGCTATGAATCAAAACTGATGATGTTGATAGATAATCTCTCTGTCTATATGCAACTAGCAAGAGAATTACAGTTCATAAGGATTCTTTTCACATGCAAAACAATGGTATATACCCTAATGGCATAGTATAGTACAGAATGACAAGCTTGAAGAAATGATAGCTTGTCGTGTCATGTCCTATTCAAATCTATGATACAACTCACACAACTCAAAAGTAGGAATGTTCCGATCAAAATTCACCACAACAGAAAAACTCGTGCTGCTGGATGCACACTTTTTAACAGATTGGTGATCAGTTTCTTTTCTGAAACTAAATTCAGATTTCAGTATTGAGATATATTAAAAAAGAAATCTGTAGAAAGTCATCAAAAATAATAAACATAATATTGGAATGCTATCCGGTCACCAACCCAAGCAAATTTCTTCTGAGTTGTCCCAGAACAAAGCTTCATGAGAACAAATATCTATCCCATCATTTCAAATTCAATTAGTTACCTGTCAGCAATGGCATGGGATACTTCCTCACAGCTCACATCCCATTCATTTTCAGAAAAGAAACTTATAGCTGATTGCATGCATTCTGACAGGATAGCTGACAAGCCTTGAAGTTTGCGCTCTAAAAAGAGTTGAATAATCACAATAAGGAGCTCCTCAGCTTCAGAAACAGAGAAGATTGGCAGAAAATTTCTGTAAGAAAGCACAATGTCTAAACAATAAAATAAGCAGCTCAAAAATATATCCCAGACATAATTAACATGAACAGTCAATTCAGCTAAACAACCCCAAGAGAACATAGCTCAGCATGGAGCATAAAAAAGAAGAAATGCCAACATCGCAAAAATTGAGATAAAGTGCTACCTAATTTGAAAGCAAGCAGATAAAACTTTGATCCACGACCTAATATTATGTGGTGGGCCTTCATTACGAACATCTGATACAGAAAACAGCAAAATAGTCTCAAAAATATGAGGCATACTTTGTTAACTAACAACAACAACAAATTAAAGAAATTAAGACCTTTCAGTACAGTATGTACATATGATCTTAATATATAGGGCATATGACCGAGGACTAATCAAGCAAAAAAAAAAAAAGCTAGCTATTAATTGAAAAATGAAAGAAAAGGAAGAAAAAAGCCAAACTTGTACAAAGTATACATGTGCAAATAAATATGTATATTTATCTATGTATATTTATATTTATATTTGTATGTATTAAATATAAATGTAATGTCATCTTTTAGTTCTTATTTTTGTCAGAGTTGATTTTAAATATCGTTTATATCCAATTTTATTTATTTTCTTTTTGTTTTTTACTTCAGACAGGATTGATTTAAAAGATTGCTGGTATTTGATTTTTTTAAAGGCAAACAAGCAATAACAATGGCAAAAAAGTATTCGAATACAATTACTTAATGTGAAGACACCATACTAATCCAATGATCAATTCATTCAAAGCAAGTTCTGGAGTCGATGAGCGAGATCTCACCAAGTGGTATCACTTTGGATAGACAGATGAATGGAGGCTAATTTGGCAAATTGACAAAACTGCTTAGAGATTTGCATTTATTAGGTTTTTTTTTTTAATTTCAAATGCGCATTTAATTATATAATTATGGTGCTCTATGATGTGCATTAATTTTAAATATTGGATTTCAAATGTGCTTGGGTCAATACAAGGGCCAAAACTATTTTAATAGATAAGAGAGTGGTGAAAGGAAATCCTATTTGAGTGAAGCCTAGATTCCATTAAAGTAATTGATATACAGATGAAAGAAAGGTAGGGGCATCCCTAAGAGAGAAGACTTCAAAGTCCTTACCTCATTGGTATGGTGCACAAGTCTCTAAGAGATACCAAGTATCACCGGCACCTCGACAACCTAAACTTTGCCCCATGCTTGCCACCATGAAACATACTTCTAATAAGTCTTATTTTTAGGAAAACCTAATAAGGCACCATGGCTACTAGTTCTCCACCTTCGAAGAAAGGCAGTAGTAAGAACTATGCCAAGACATTCTTCCACCCAAGGAGAGCACTCATTCCTTGCGAATATGTAGCAAATCCTGCACTCATTGAGGAATACAAGCTTCAAGCAGGAAAGGTAGAAGAAACTACTAAAAAAGAAATTACAATGAATGCAGCTATTGAGCATGGAGGTGAAACCATAGAACATAGAGATGGAAATGACTGCGGAGCATCACAGTGATATTAGATCTGAATTATTAAGGTATAACTTCAGCTAGCTCAGTGAGAATGGAGTACTACCCAAGACGATCACGTACAAGAAGGCTCGAACTCGAGAAAAGAATAATAATGGTGTCACTTCTAAAAGAGCAGACAAATAGGATTGGGTGGTCATTTAGTTTTCTAATTATTAGTTTGTCAGTTTGCAAGTTATTTCTAGAAAATTCTTTTAACACCTTTTAGATTTAATGTTACTTTTCACAAATGGTTTCTACCCTCATACTTATGATAAGAACGAGTCAGTCAATAGGAACTAGCAGAATCATTAGTTGAGTATGCATGAATTTACTTTCCTTCGTCATTGCATGTTAGAGAGTTTAAGGATGCATTCTTATTTCCTTCGTCATTACAGTAAATTATCTTGATAAGCTATACCTAAAAAAAAATTTCGAGTGATTTTACTTTGTATTATTTTCGAAAAAAAAATTTAAGTTTCTGTTTACCCTATTTCACATCATATTAAAATATTTCATCGAATTTCATCTCTCTCTCTCTTTCTTTGATCCTTACATTTCACAAACTATTGAGAAAGATAATACAAAATTTTTCTCCAAAAAGTTGAATTGGCTTCCTTGCACATATGACCCTTATAAAATTTTAAATCGAGTTAATTTATTTTTTGCACAACCCATAAGATCATTCGGTTTTTTATACTTATTTTGGTTTTGAGTCTCCCTGAGTAGAGAGGGGTTTTTCTTACTTGTCCCTAAGTACAAGGAGAGGTGAGGTTATTCCTTCTCCCAGATGAAAAAGATCAAGAAATTAGTTTGTGCCTTTGGATCGAAAAGACAGATTTTCTTCTTATATTAGGGCTTGAGCTTAGTCATAACAAGTTTGGAATAGTGAAACCTCAATAAGGAACAAATGAGAGTGGACTAGGCAAGAGAATAGCTAAACCATTATGCATCTTGTGCCATTTTTTATTTTTACATCATTTTTTTGACTTTTTACACCATTTAAAGGCTGGTGTACTTAGTTGCTATTTTGGTTTAAAAACAGTTTTCAAAACCTCAAAGTAAAATTTCAATGATCAGATTTTGGACATAATAAATTGAGCTAATTAAAATACTTAATAATTTAAATTGTCCAAATTCTGTAAGATAACTAAATTTGGTAGGTTGAATAATTAAAATTTAAACCTACTCACCTTCAAACTTAATTAACTTGACCAAGGATCCAACACAACTTAATTATACCAGTAGTATGAAATTGGGTTAGTACTTAGGTAAATTCGATTTATCTAATAGAAAATGCCCGACAATCAGAAATACTCTGATTTGTCTATCCTATTATAATTAAGTCATATATATAACATAAAATTTATTTTTAACTTAACTATATCGGTGGAATGAAGCACATTAGTACATCGGATAAATTAAATTTATCCGATAGAGAACGCTCGACGATAAAAAAATTTACTGATTTGTCTATCCCAATATAGTTAAGTCAGTTAATCACTAAATTTGTATTCTATAATTTTACTTATTGCACCTAACTTACTAACATTTACTTTTCTGTACTAGTAATATTTACTTACTGTAATACTATTTTTTATTTTTTTGCACATTTTTTTCTCTTTTTTACTAATATTTACTGTATATCTAACTTTTAATTCTGCACATTAACTTTTACTTTTTTGCAATTTTTTCTATTAATAATAACTTTTCATTAACATTTTTTATGAATATATATACCATTTACATATATATACTAATATTTATAAATATCTGTTTATATATAAATATATATATACACATTTATTATACTATTATTATTAATTTAAAAAGACACTCGTATTTACACACTTTATATATTAGACATTAGTAAATTAAATTTACATATATATTTATATTTATATTAGTATACGTATATATATCATTTATACATATACATATATATACATATTATTTTTGCTTGTCCTTTTACAGATGCTACTTTAAAATTGCTCATTCATTTTTGCTCAAAAATAATAAAAATCTCACAATAGTAGGTAGCTTTAAAAATACTTAAAATTTTTAATTAATATTAATCAACATTAAAAATTTTAATTACACCTAATTCGCTCTCATCTTGGGTGTGCAAATGGACCAACATTAGAATCCAACAATAACACCTCGCAAGATTTAAGCCTTTGCGCTTCCTTTAAGAGTAGCCCTACCTATGAGTGTTCACAGGCAAATCCACCTCATTTGTAAATATGATCAAACATATTCATATTGAGCAGATAATTTTCACTTGAACTCGATTATCAATGATATTGGGTTTCATGGATATTTTCACCTAATTAGGAGATTTGGAAAGAAGCTATAGGAGATCAATCTAATCCATCAAGAGATACATGATTTTGTTAATACATACTTAATAGAGTGGAGTTTGTCCCACCAGAAGAGTTGGTGCGGACAATTGCATTATTGAACTATTAATTCATTCTGGGCATGTTCTAAAGTCAACAATTGAGATCTCAACATGTGACATCAATTTCGATGGATGGATGAATGGAGACTGATTTAGCAAGATGTTTAAGATTATTAGAGAAATTTATTTATTATGACTTTTTAAAATTGAAATTCAAGTGTGCTTTTAGTTCTGTAATTATGGTGTTTTATAATGCGCTTCTATTTTTGTATTAGGAATTTCAAATGTACTTGACTCTATATAAGAGCCCTAAAACTATCATAATGGATTAGTGGGTGATGCAATGAAATCTTATTTGAGTGAAAGCCTAGACTCAAGTGAAAGAATCAAAATCCCGATAAAGGAAATGGTTGGGTACATCCTTAGATGAGAACCCTTTAAAGTCCTATTTATCTTATTGAGTAGAAAACAAAATCCTATCCTTTTCCTCCTAGCAACTCTTCCCTCATCTTTCTCTAACCTTTACTCGCCCACTTCCTTGTATCTTCCACCACACATTGCTGTCGAGTATGCACTGCATGGAATCACCTGCCTTTCAGTTTTCTTCTTGCTTATGTCAATCTTATGAGCCCAACACTGTAGCTCTTGACTATCTACAGGCCTTGCTCTGTGCCTACAAAGCCACATCCACACCCATTGCATCTTTATGCCCACTCAACCTGCTCATGACACCATCCCACAAGTCTCGATAGTCCACACCCTCTAAGCCCCTGTTTAGTATTAGTATGTTTTTGAGATAGTTTGAGCTGTTTTAAGGACAGAGAGAGAAATAAATTATTTTCATATTATAATAAAAAATAATGTTATTTTATTATTAAGAATTGTGTTAGATGTGAAATAAAATTAATATTTTTAATGAAATGTGTAGATTATGAAATAATGTTGATTTTTAAAATTAAAAGTTGTGTAAAATGTAAAATACAGTTGACTTATAGTATTAAAATTTGAGTAAAATGTGAAATAAACATAAAAAATTTGTAAAGGCATTTTTTAAAGAGGTTTGAGGTGTTTTGAGACCCATGCCAAACAAAGGCCAATTGTCTGCCCACACCCTACTATTGTTTCACATGAAGACTATTGTCTATTTCCTGCAACAATCCTTTATTGTGCTAAACCTTGCCTCCCCTCTGAGCCAATGCGATTAGCATTCAACCTCACTCTCAATCGAGCCAATCCCTAAACTCATAGCTCTAGTTAATCCAACTTGACCTAGGTTGACCACATCTACATTCTTTAGAGCAAGGTATAATGTCTTCTGAATTCAAATAATTATTGATTCACTAATTTCAAATTGATTAATTTGGTTTAGCTCTAATTGAGAGACCTAATATTTGATTTGAGATTAACATTACTCTTGAAATAGTTTTTTGTGAGAAACCCATTAAACTCCTTGATATTATGGATCCGACTAATTGAATAAATCAATGCTCTACTTTAATTAATAAATTCTTATTTATAAAATAACCCCTTTAACTAAAATTCAAATAAGTTGATTTGTGGGATTTAATTTCATATATGCTTTTATGAATATTAGAATACTGAAAAATACCGAAAGGACAAACAAATGTCTAAAAGAATGCAGCATTTTAAGATGACTTGGTCAAAAAATATGACTTGCAAGTAAAATCAAAGCATATCTGAGCAAGGTGAAACAAAACCATTGCAACTGAAGTTTGAATTCGGCAGCCCTTTTTCAGATGAATCAAGCAAATAGCCGAAGATTCTAAGAGCATTCTTAAGTTCAATATAGCCGGGAATCCATTCAAGTTCTACAGATGGTTGACCAGCCTACATAGTGAAGATAACTTCAGACATGGTCCATCAAAACAGATTTTCCTTAATCAGATAGGTTACCTTATGTTTAGATAATAGGACACTGCACCAAAAGTCACATGCTGACAGCTCCAAATCCTTATTTGAAGAGTATAGCACTGATGCCTCAACAAGCAAAAAGGGTAAAGAATCAATAAATAAAATCAGGGCTTATATGAAGCAATGCACATTGCACAGCTTAGAAAAGCATACGCTTGTAAAACGTCCAAGATGCTACAGAAGCTTCGACAAAACCAGAGATGAAAGCTAGCTGTAGAAACCATCCATTTATCAAAAGTCCCTCTAAAAAGGCCTCTCCTACATTGAAAGAAGTCAAGAACAATAGTCTGAGTTTACCAGGAATAACATGACTCATGAGTCTTTGACACCACAGAAATGAATATCCATATTCCACTGACATAAATGGTATGCATTTGCCTGGAATAAAATCAATTGATAAATGATTGTTTCTTTATCAGATGCAGAGAAGGATCTGCAGCATAAACCACTTTAACCTTGATATCCCTTGATAATGCTATTTAATGATGATAATCAATTCATAGGTTCTTCCAGTAGATTAGATCCACAAGACGATGTCTATTTTCCCAATAAAAGAGTTGAATACTGTTTTTTAGAAGTACAAGAAGTTTAAAATTGTAGAAAAACATAAAAAAAATGTCTTCTTTCGGGTTTTATTTAGTGTTTGTGCAAAGAATGGAACAAAATTGTATCATTTTAGTAGTTGGAAAAAATGTTTTGTTTTTTTTTTCGAAATTCAGTATTAATACTTCTTAGAAGAAGGCTACCCCTCTCCTATCAAACAGCACGAGAAGTAGGAATCATAAAAACAAGCTAAGGGAGGGAGGGATGGCGGGGAGGGAGAGAGAAAGGAGAGAGAAAGACAGATAATAATCATTAGCAACAATATACATTAAATGTTTAGGAAATGTCACCTTTTAAACTGCTTAAAACTGACAGGAATTGCTGAAAAACTTCAGATTTCAATAAAAATGTTAAACTTAAAATAGAATTGATAAGAACAATTAACCTAACAAATGGGTGAAACCAATTAAGGGCCAGTAGAAATTTCATCTTTGGGAGATGATTTTAAATGATAGAAATGATGATACAAATGATTTTAGAGATAAGCGAATGGTTTATGACTGCACCCCAAAAAACAAAAAAGTTAAAGGGCAAAAAAAAGAAACAAAAACCTTGTCCATAATCAATAAGATCTGAACTGAGATCATTTACTCTAAAAGGCTGAAGCAATTTGCAAGTTTCCAATTCTGTAAAGTTTAGCAAAGACGGAGAATTCTGCAGTTATAGCAAACCAAATTAGCAATTCAATACAATGTAATGATACAGAATCAGAAAATATAAATGTTAAGTCATTTTATAAAGAACCTGTTGTCCGAAGATCTTCTGACCCCACAGAGGGATGTCATTTTCTGGAATAATTTCTTTCATCTAATGCAAGGCCAAGATTTAAACAATCCAACTGAAACACACACAAAAAAAAAAAAACCACCTTGTTAATTTACTTGCCTGTTTCTCACACTCATTGGCCATCTCCGAGAACTTCATCTCGTTTTCTTCTTGATTTTTATCTTCATCGTCTGAATCATGTTTTTTAGAAGTTTTAGATTTCTTGTGTGCTTTGACATCAACTTCACTCTGCAGCGTATAGTAATCAGCAAGCAAGTCATCCAGACCAATCACTTTTTTCCTGTAATTAGATTTTGTTTTGTGCATCAACTACCAGTAAATTAAATTACACAATACTGCAAACAAACCAGTCATAAGCCGCTTCCTAGATGTCAAAGTATTGTCCGCTTTGTCTTAGTCCATACCGAGCCTCACGGTTTTATCCCCAAAAGACGTCTTGACATCTTAAGGTCACAACCACACACACACATATATAGGTCACCTCTAATACTATACACTATATATAGTCCAGCTTGAATATCAATACATTATGACCCAGCTCTAGATGTTGAAATATTATCCATTTTAGCTTGGCCCATACTAAGTCATTTTGTCCACCACATGGCACCTCGACATCTTAATGTCACAATCACACATACATAGCTCATAAAATCTCTTCCACTTTCCAATGTCCTGAAGCCTGCCAGGAGCAGTTCCTTATGCTAGTGATTTCCTTTGCTTGGAATATCACTTGACGATTACTCTTCACCCTCTTTGGGCACGGGTTATCATTAGCCATCATAAGAATTATGATTGTTAAATCATCATTGTCAAAAGAGGCCTAGAAGAAATTCTCATAGTTGAACTGTCGAAGTTCGTTGATATTTTCAAAATTAGAACTCAACTAATGATAAGGTCCGAAGCTCGGTATCAGAAACATATTACGGGTAAGAATCAGGCTATCATTCCATTGCACACTGAGGAGCCAAACAAATCGAATAACCAATCTAAACACAAAAATTGTTGATGAACTGCACCGCATGGAACCAAATAGGTTGAATGAGATGAATATATATGCTTCACATTAAAGAGCTGACATCAACTTCCAGCATTTGAAGAAAACAAAAGCCTAAGGAATTAACGCTACCTACAAACAGATCTGATGTAACCACAAGAAAATAGAAAAGGAGATATCTCCGGAAAGGAGGGAAGAAGAAGGCAGGCATAGGGCGCTAGGGTTTTACGAGAGAATACCTTTTGGCTGCAGCAGGGGGGGCCACGATCATCTGGTCCTCCAGCTCGAAATCGAGAGGGTCGTTCATGTCGCCGGGGAGTCGAGGGGGCCGCCGATCTCCGATACCGGCGGCCGGTACGCAGCGCGCCAAGACGGAACTTTTTGAAGGGGATGGTTTTGAGTTCAACATCTAATTCAAAATATGTATAGAGTTCAGCACATCTCCATGGAACAAGCTCCACTTATGGCTCAAACTTAGTTCGAGCTGCTTGACTTAAATTATAATTAAATCAGAAATATTTCAATAATTTGAGAAACATTTATCTAATAAAAAATATGCAGCTTTAAACATATTATAATCATTACGTTTTATTTTTTATACAATATATATATATATATATATTGAAAATTAGTTATGAATCGATTCAATTTAACCAAGGTAAACTAATGATTTTTAAATATGACTCATGGCTTTATTGAATAATTTTTTTTTCACAGAACAGCTACAAAATAATTATATAAAATAGTTCACTGCTACAGTCAAAAAAATTACAGTACAACTAGTTTAATCACTTTTGTAATAAAAAATATATTGTATTATTGTATAGTACAATTATAATAGATTTGTGTAAAAATTATAATTGAGCTTTTATTTGAGATATTTTTTGAAATAATTTTTTTTTTAAAATATTGTGATATAAAATAAATTATTGTATTATTAAAGATTGTGATGAATGTGAATTAAAATTAATTTTTAATATTTAAATTTATATATTATATAAAATAAATATAAAAATAAAATATTTTAAAAAAATTGAGATTTTTTTAATTCAACTAAACAAGCACTCAGTTATTATAACAAAAATAAATTTGAGTCAAAATTATGATTGAAGTTATTGAATAAGAGCTATTCCAAGAGAGCCGATTCTAATTTTTTTTTAATTTAATTTGAGCTAAAATTAAGGTAAAATCAATCTTGAATAATTAACCATTACATCTACTTATGTGTATACCTTAAATTTAAGAACTAAATTGTAATTTATCCTCATTTTGTTTTTTTTCCCTAAAAGGTTGAAGCTGCAATCAAATCACGTTCATTTCACGTCCAACGCTGATGTGACAGGGCTCCGGTGCCTTTGCTTAGCCCGTTAAAATAATAATAATAAGGGGTTTTCATCCAGGTCCCTGACTTTAAGGGTTATTATCATACAGATTCATGATTTTAAATTTATAACATCGGGGTCCCTAGATTTTCAAAATTTATCATCTGGGTCCTTTTTTTATTTTTTTATTATTAAAAAATATTACAATTACCATTATACCCTTACCCACTCTCTCTCCACTAG
>JAEMOT010001577.1:3861-27165 GCA_019297695.1 Apostasia ramifera | reverse complement strand
AATGGTAATTATAATATTTTTTAATAATAAAAAAATAAAAAAAGACCGAGATGATAATTTTTAAAAATCTAGGGACCCGATATTATAAATTTAAAATCATGGACCTGTATGATAATAACCCTTAAACTCAGGGACCTGAGTGAAATACCCCTAATAATAATTTGTTAAAATTCAATTTAATAGAACTTTTATTTTTCAGATGTGTATAAAATATAGAGTAATCTTTTATTTTAAAAATTACATAAAATATGAAATAAAATAAATTTTAATACTAAAATTTATATAATATTTTAAAAACATTTTATTAATAAAAGTTTGAAGCTTATACTTAATGTATCTTGTAAAATTAATTTTAGCCTAAGTAAGATTAATTTGAGCAGATAAATTGATAGTTTTTATCCGCATTTGAAAATAACATCAAAATTAGTTCATGTTCAGCCTATTTGAGCTTAACTAAACTCTATTTAGTTCACAGAAAAAAATTATAACTAAAATAATCAAGATAAAAATTTTAATCCACATTGTTGGCTTCCTTAGCTCCTCTCCCTAGCAGGCTAGAGAGCATTTTGAAACTTCCGACAAAGCACCTTCTAGTTCTTCTATCTTTTTAAGATAGCGCACTTTCGCCTCCTTTTGATATTTATATAAATTTTTTACTATTTCCATGATCTGGGAGGTGTCCCTCAGAATCTTTTTCTCTCCTCTCTTTATTTCATACAATCTCTCCCCCAGGTTGCCTCTTGCCCCTTCAATGCCAAATGCAGTCCCAGGAGCAACATGGGAGACTCCCTCCTTCCTCTCCTTCTTCTTTTCTTTTTCTTTCTTCTTTCTTCTTCTTCTTCTTTCTTCTTCTTCTTCTTCTCATCCTTAGCACTCACTGAAGGAAGAGAAAGAAAAGAAGTTCTTCCTCTCCTAGCAAGAGGAGGGGGTGCTAGCTTACCAGGAGGAGCAGGACCGCATACCACCAGGGGTGTCTTCATCAACCCTCCTACAGGCAGAACACCCACCTTAGGGAAGATGTGACGACCTTAGCCGTCACACTAAAAATTATCTAAGTTAGGGGAGAAAGAAAAATTAAATCAACAGCGGAAGAAAACTAAATAAATCAAAAGCTATTATAAGAGTTCATAATACTATAACTTAGAACAGAATTAAACATTCAACTAAAGTAAATAAAGTAGAACTACTAAAGTCTCAACTAAACACATAAGCAGATAAGTCACTCTCTAAGGAAATAAAGTAATAAACTAATTTTTTTCTTAACTGATATTCTCCTCATTCTCCTGATTAAGTACTCCAGTATCTGCCACATTAGTGACAGAGTTCATTAGAACAGACTCGTAAGTTGTACATTAACAAAACCTTTAAATAAAAATATTAAATAATAATAATAGCATATTAACATGATGTAATAAGAATAACAAATAATTAAACATATATAACATAGATTTTAATTAAGCATGCATGTATAATAAAGAGATGGAATAACACAGTATGAACAATAATTATTAAACAAACATAACATAATTTGTTTTTATTACTTTCACTTTTATCTTTTGGGCCCGTGATTCTCGTACTATGCCTCAGCTGCCTTTTATATCTTTGGGGATTGTCACCCCCCATGAATAGCCCTCCGCAGGCATATCCAATGGACGCTGTCGCGCCAAATATCATATGAGGACCTCTAGTGGACACGTATCCACAGCAGACACGTATCTGCTTTGGGGATCGTCACCCCCCATGACAGTCAGAAACTGCCAATGGACGTCGTCGCGCCAAATATCATATCATATGCTCGAGCTAAGGCAGGTACGTAATCCCACAGAAATCACATTTAAATTTAATTCACTATCGCATTAAAATTCTTATATTTTACTTTATTAAATTGACAAGTCCATACACTTGCTCAAATATTAATTAATTTCGTATAACCAGTTTGTGCACTTATTTACTCAAGCAAGCCCGTACACTTGCCATTCTAGTGGGCGTCACAACCAAGAGTAAATTAAATTTAATTCATATTAGATTAGCCATATAATAGTTATGATAATATAACTAATTTATAATAATGAATAAAGAACAAGCTAATTATTTCTGTACAATTTGTTTAGCTATTTTAAGAAATTTACTATAAAGCTAGAAGCAAATTGACACTGTTTTAACTTAAGAATTTGAGATGGTCATCATGAACTTGATGCAGAAATTTAACAGTGTAATCATGAATAAAAATAGCATATATAATTGATAAATTTCAAGAAAAGTAATATATTTTATCAAAATATTTAGTTTGGTAAATAGATAAGACATAGGCTAAACATAGATTAATAATTAAATAAAAATATGATTCTTACCTTCTACATATAATGAATTTCACAAAATTTGGCATAACCCTTCCATGAACAGCAAATTCAATCAAAAAATTCTTAAACAAAACCAACATTAATTAATTAAATTGATTATTGCAGTAAATATATAATAAGAAGCACGATCAGAAACATGAAGGCATTGCAGGTAATTCAATTATTATTATTACTATTTTCAAGCAATTAGATGTAATAATAACAGAAATTTTAATGCAATATATGAAGCTAACGGGAATTATAGCATAGAAGAACTTTATTAATTGTTTAGATAATCCATGATTTTCTTAAAATAATTTATTTATGTACATATTTAGATTTAAATTAATCGTGTTAGGATAAAACCTACCTTGAATTCACCATGATCTTAGATTTTTTTGAGATTCAGAGAGAAAAGATTGTTCCAAATTGCTAGATCCGGTCCAATGCGTAAGAAAATGTGTAGATCGAGAAGAAGATGAAGAAGAATTGTCGATTTTGAGAGAGATCCGGCTTCTCTCTCTCTCCAACGCGTGACTTTCTCTCTCCTCTCTCTAGGCCGGCGGCGGTTGCAGAAGGGGGAGAGTTGAATCGGTATTTTAGGGTGAGAAACTCTATTTCTTTCTCTAAATAATAATCTGGGGGTATTTCTGTAATTTTTCTTAGCCTTAATTTAAGGAGGTAGTTATGGATATTTAATGGGTACTTAAATTCATTAGATTTAAATTTTAAATAATCTGATTTAATTAAATTAAATATTAATTGCAGCCATTTTGAATTTTGAATCGCATAACAAATATTTAATATTTCATATATTTAATTTTAAATAATTAATTTCTCATGAACAAAATTAATTCCTCATAACAAATTTAATTAATCAAAAATCTAAATTTAAATTTTACCGGGATGTTACAAAAGAGCTACTCAATGTCTTCATCTTTGAGCAGAATCTTCCCTAGAGCAAGACTTTCCCCCGCGAGTGTCCAGTGCACGACACTCAACTCTTTCCGCTCTCCAGCCTTCGGAGGAGCCTTGACTGGGGAGTCAGAGATGTTCACCACCTCCGCTTCCTTTTTCTTCTTTTTTTTAGGTTTCTGTACAGATTCCAAAGTCCGCAGCAGAACCCTAGCTACCATGGCTGGTGGTGTCTCCTCCTCCACCTCAACAATTGGGGTCCCCGCTCCTTCTTGCTGATGCGCCGGGACCACCCTTGCAGTCGCCGATTCCGGTGACACTTCAGCTTCTAGAGGCAGTTCTAGGGCCCTCTTCTTCTCAGGAGGAAGGACGATGGCCGGGGAGCTACTAGCCCTCGTCTTCTTCACTGAAAAACCCGACAGGATTTTCCACTTGTTTTCTCCGCCATCTCTTTAACACTCTGCTCCTTTCCTTGTAGGATCTTTAAAGGCTAGTGGGGAAGAATGAGAATCGGCGGGGAGTCGCTCCGACTTTATCCTGACAGGCCTTGGGCAGGGTATCCACCACCGCGATGGTTCACATTTCAGAACCCACATTAATGTTCGCACCCTAACATGCGGAGTCTGATGTTAACACGTAGTTCTAGCACTGCATCCCAGCCATATAAGTAACGCTTTGAGGGGCATACTAATCCTGTATTATAATAACAATTAATTTTTTTTTTGCTGATCTTGAGCCTCGATCCCGATGATTCAAACTCTCGCAAACCTCGTCGGCAAAGAAGAATCAAAAAAATTATTGAGTTAGACTTTTAAATAACCTATTACTATGTAGGTTGTCCACTCCACTAGAAGCATTATTTTTTGTCATTTATATTTCGTATATTATATGAAGTATTTCTTATAACTTATATACAGCATAAAATATAGAATTTATATATTATTATTTTTTTTATATTTTATATATTTGGAAACAGAAAAAGAAAAAAGTACTTCTGGCATATGAAAGATGAATGTGTGTCCTGGTCTTGGGTTCCGGCCACATGAACCCAATAATTTCTGTGAATCGTGACGCATAATGGTACGCAGAATACGCTGGCGCATGTCGTCGTGCACCTCCGCGGCACGAACCCATGAGCGACGCGGGCGGCGGATCAGCTACCAACAGTTATCTGTCACCGTCGGTGACATCACCGCCGCTGAGGTCGACCACGAGCCTACGACTCCGGCTCCCTTCTCGGTCAAGGAATCCGACCTAACCGAACTAAACCCGCGGGGCGCGGCCCGCTCGTACTCGGGAGAAATCGCGCCTTCAAAAATGGCATCATCTTCCTCCTCCGAAACCTTCTCTTTCACGCGGGTCCTTCCCGCGGATGAGGAAGGGGGCAATCGGGGACCATGGCGTTGGCATTGTCTCGACATCCGTTCTCGTCCACTTGCGCCTGTTCTCCTTCTCGTGCTTTTACCGCTGTTCGTTTGGTCTTGGGTTTGCTGCTGGCGTGGTCGGAGATCGCAGGAGCCGGAGGGCCTGAGCCTCTGGTTCGGCTTCCGGGATTTAGGGGCGGGGCGAGGCGGTCGAGGACGATGAGGGCGGTTTCGGTTGTTGATCACGGTGCCAAAGGAAATGGGCTCGAGGATGATACCGAGGTATGCTGCAAGTGCTTCCTAATTATGATTTTGAATGCGTCGCTTGTCAGTTCTGTTTACATGGAAATTAAGATCCACATTCATGTTCTACATCAAGGATGGTCTTGGTAGTTAATTGTAAAAGCTGTGTTATTGTAGAAGCTGTGTGTTTGGTTTCTGTAAAATTTGTTGGTTGTTTAGATGACAATCTCCATCTTTTTAGCGTCTTTTTGGTGATCTGCTAGCAAGGAAATGATTCATTTGTTGAGTTGTTTCTGTGAATTTGGTATGGAAGCAATAGTTTTTAGAGCCTATCGATAGGTTTTACAAGTGATATTTATGGGGATGTGTAGCATTACTCGTCTAATGGCTTCCTGGGAAATGCATTTAATGCTAATTAACTTCTTTTTTGTCTTAAATTGATTCTATTAATCGCCTAACTTTTTGTTGTAGTTAGCCCGGACTGATGGGGAGCTTGATTATGTTTTTCTTTTGCTGAAATGGTTATCCTTGTGCTGAAATGGTTATCCTTGTGCTGAAATGGTTGACATGATCTCTATCAAAAAAAAAAAAGGATGGCTGACATGATCTGGGCTCCGTTTGACAACCACTTTGAAGCAGTATCGAAGTTTATGATGCTTGAATTTTAAAAACTATCCAAATAGTTTTTAGGCTTTAAGAAGCTTAAATTTTTCAAGCTGCTTAAAGTCATTTTAAGCTTCTCAAAATACAAGCCATGAGAAAGATAACTTGAACTTTAAGCTACTTGAAAATTTCAAGCAGCTTAAAGGGCTTAGTTTTGATGCTGACATTACAAATTCTTTTCCTTAATTTTGATATTTTCTTACAAGAACCTTGCTGGGTTGCTTTGTTTGAGCTGCATGGCATTTCTATTTCTTATTTTGTTTTTAACAATGTTGTATTTTCATATTCTAAGGAAAAAGTTATGTAGGCCAATATAAATTGCCCAATTAATTGACTAATAGTACGTTAGGTGTGTAATCATTAGGTTTTCCAGTGGATTAGACTCATAGCTCACTATTGATCAATTTATTGGTCTATGTGACAAAGTTCTATTTTAAATAATGCAACCATTTAATAAGATGGGAAGTCTTGAATCTAGATTATGGTCAACTTAAATTTATACGTAAGGCAAAAGTTGGACTTATTCAAAATATAAATAGCTTAAAAAGATAAAGAATGAAGCAATACCAGTGGGCAAGCCTAAGCCCGTTATGAAGCTAACCTGGTTGATTTTCCACTTCATCAATATTATACATATATGACAGTTCTGTTTTTGTCGAACCGAACTTTATCCTCAGGGGTTGGCATAATTCTATTAGTCATTTTTAAAAAAAGATGCTTGTTTTGCTTGATTAACTTGTGTCAAATAGTAGGAAAGGTTTAATGGATTGTCTTTGTTCCAGGCTTTTATAGAGGCATGGAAACTTGCTTGTTCTTCAGGAGTAGGAGCAATCCTTGAAGTTCCAGCAGAAAATGATTATTTACTTAGGCCAATAAACTTCAGTGGTCCTTGCAAATCCAAAGTAGTACTCTTGGTAATTTTTCACTCTCTCTCTCTCTCCATTTAACAGCTTGCTTGGCTGAATAATAAATCTCCACTTCATGGCTATGCTCGATTTAATCACCATTTGTTATATCAAATAAAACTATAGATCATGGGAACAATCGTAGCACCCTCAAATCTTGGCATCTGGAATCACCAAAATACTCGAAGATGGCTTTATTTCAACAAGATAAAGGATCTTGAAGTATGTGGTGAAGGGGTTATCATTGGCAAGGGCCAGCAATGGTGGGCAAGATCTTGCAAGACAAATGCATCGAATGTGAACCTCTCACTCTATTAACTACTTGACGTACTTCTTCATGGTAATGTAAAAGACTTCTGAAGCTTGTTTTCCTTTGCAGCCATGCAGGCATGCCCCAACGGTTTGTTCTTTGCTATTGAAGTCTTAATTTCGATGTTTTCCTTGCTTTCTTGAGGTAAATTTCTCTTAAAGGATAAGAAGTAAGATGACGGTGCAGGCATTGACATTTCATCGAATGAGGCGTCTTACTATCCAGGATTTGACATTGGTGAATAGTCCGCAGATGCATATGGCTTTCACCAACTGCGCTCAAGTTCAGGTGTCTCGTTTAAAAGTGATTGCACCAGAATGGAGCCCTAACACTGATGGAATTCACATAAGTTCATCTGTTTCTGTTGCAATTGAGGATAGCATCATAGGAACAGGTAGGTCACATTGTTTTGATTTGCTTCTGTTGGTTTGTTCTGTGATCTCCTTGTCTTTTGAAATTAATTAGAATATATACATGATATTGTATTACCTTTTCTAGGATTTTGTATTATTGCGAAAGTTATGGAGGTCCAGCAAAGAACTCAGGAATGTCTGAATCAGCATATTTAAGATTTACCTGAATCAAATTTTCTTGCCTATTTATGTATTGTATTACATGGGTAGGTGAAAGGGTTAGGTGATATAGATTAAGATAATCTCAAAGAGGAGACTAGTCTAGATAATCCTATATTAAAATTTAATTGTTTAATTATTAAAAGAGAATGGTAATCTATTTAAATTTTTGATATTTAGTATTTATCTTTATTAGAATTTAAATATTTAAGAATTTAAGTAGGTTGCTTTTATTTGTAAGATTATTAGTAATTATACTTTTATTTGGCACTAGAATTCTTTATTTAGGCCTCATATCTTTGCAATGAGAAAACTTTGATGATGGAATAAAATTTTCTCTACTATCATCCCTTTCTTCTCTTCTCCGCTTTCTTTCTTTTCTCCATATACATCCTACATTATTTGCAAGATAATCCTAAAGAGGAGGCGGATTGGATAATCTCATATTATTAGAATTGAATTATTTGATTATTAAAGGAGGATAATAATTTGTTTAAATTTTAGGTATTTATTATTGGGTAAATTACACTCAAGTCCCTAGTTTAATACTTAATATCACTCAGATTCATGATTTCAAAAAATTAATATTTGAGCCCTTAATTTTACAAAAATTATCAAATTGGTATTTTTAATTTTTTATTATTACCAAATTGCCCACTCTTTCTCCCCTCTTTCCTTTCCACTAGCTCTCATTGTTGCCGACGATAGCGAAGAAGCTGTTTGCCGACAAAGTCGCGGTGGAGCTGCCGCTGGCAAGCCCTGCCCCCTCCTTCCTCTCTCTAGATCTGCAATTCCCTCACTCTAAGGTCTAGAGAGAGAAAGAGATAAGGGTGGGAGAGAGAGAGAGAGAGGGGAGGGGGCTAGGCGGCCCCCTCCGTTGGCAGGCATTCCTTGCCCCCTTCGTCGCCGCCAACCATGCCACGTAGAGAGAGATGGGGTATAATTGAAATTTTAAAAAAATTTAATTATAAAAAATTTAGAAAAAGACTTATTTGATGATTATATTAAAATTTAGGAACTTGGCTGTAATTTATCTATATTTTATATTATATATATGGGTATTTGATCTTTACATCTCTCTATTGTATTTTATGAGATTGCTCAAATGACAGACTTATTAGTACCGTACAGTGGACAAATTCAAGTTCTGTGGAATTTCCCTAGGAATATTACACCATGAAATAGAGCTATGAATACAGAAGCATTAATGAAGTCTATTATGTTGGGCATCGTTGATTTTTACTTCTCCTTGCATTTCTTGAACAATGAGAACAGCGATCATTTCAGCTGACTCAGATTAATTATTTGCTTTTATTTTTATGTGCTATTATCTGAAATCCTGGATTGAAAATCAACTCCCATTGTTTGTTTTCTTGTTTTTATTACAGGAGATGACTGCATATCTATAACTGGAAATTCTTCCCAAATCTTAATAAAGAACTTAATTTGTGAACCTGGTCATGGTATAAGGTAATTTAATCTTTGAAAAAATTTACTGTTATTTTCCCTCCTTATTTTTCCCAACTTTATGCTAATCAGTATTGGAAGCTTGGGAAAAAGTAATTCAAATGACCAAGTGCGAAATATACTAGTTGACGAAGCTTTTATTTCAAATGCCGAAAATGGTATTCGGATCAAAACATGGCAGGTATGTAATATCAATTTGCAGTACAATTCAATCATTATTTCTTTCAAAATTTCCAGTGTTTATGAGCACAGGGCGGTCAAGGCTGGGCACGAAGCATAGTTTTTCGTAAAATCGTGATGCGAAATGTCTCAAATCCTATAATCATTGATCAGTACTACTGCGATTCACCACATCCATGCCAGAACCAGGTACAAGAAACCCCCCTCCACAGCTACAGGGATGATATCGAGTTGATTCAAGCAGGCCAAGCCTAACACAGAATCAAAAATTTTGAGTTGACACTGATTCTAAATGGAAAGGACAGCCCGGCTCAAACTCTTAGATACAAAACCTGGTTGTTTGCAAAACAGAGTCGGCTTGATTTCTGAATCATAGCAAACTGAGTTGGAACCGAGTCCAAACCACACCAGCTAGCTGAGTGCTAGGGAGTGGTTTGAACCCTGGCTCTCCAATTTAGCAGCACCACTTGATCGAGTTTGCTTATAACATATATCAATAAAAAAACCTCTTTCATTTATGATAATTTTTTTTTGAGCTAGCTTGAATCATATTTCCATGAGCCAAGTGAAACTCAAAATTCATTTGAAAACAATTCCGAGCCAGACCTTTGCTTCATGATTCAATTTGTGATCCCAATTCAGATCACCTTATTAATTAGAGCAACTTTTGTATTTTGATTGTTCTTATCACCCCCTTGTAGGGCCTAAAACTTAAGCTACCAAGAAACTTTTACTCATTTAATTTTTGATTTCTCTCTTTTGTTCAGACATCAGCTGTCAAAGTGGAAAACATTTCATTCATTGATATCAAAGGAACTTCAGCAACTAAGAAAGCTATTAGATTTGCTTGCAGTGATGGCTACCCCTGTGAGAATATATATCTGAAAGACATTGAGCTCTCACTGTATTCTGGTGGAGATGCAGATGCTTACTGCTGGAAGGCTTCAGGTTTCAGTGACGGCTCAGTTCATCCCCCTTCTTGTCTTTGCAATAATGATTTGCTCATTCAACAAAATGTTCCCTCTAGCATGCCCATGTATTCATCATCTTCGTGAGAACTATTGATGATTGCTAATTTGTTCTGTCTTCTGACATAAAATTGATTTATCTTCTTAAAATGAAAACGCATAATGTCGATATTTGGTGATTTCTTTCACTAAAGAATGGATATAATTTTTCACCTGCTTAATGCTTATCTGCATTTAAATTATATTAGTGTGGTCAGGCTTGGGTTTTCCCTTGTCAATGCATCCGTAGAAGTTCTAGCGAGTAGCCTCAAACAAGAATTTTGAGTTCAATCAAGCTTTTAATACATAATCATCTAAGACGTACACGCACGCACAGATGATGTAACATTAATGTTATTTTGATGTCATGTCATATTATTTAAAGAAAATAATTGTTTAGCTTGTTAGCATCTTTAGATAGTCTTTTAAAAAAATATAAAATTATTAATCAAAAAATATTTAAATAATATAATATAATATTAAAATAGTATCGAATCAAATGTCCCTTTAAATGTATGCTTAGACTTTTTTATTTGAACTAGTGAAAAGTGATTTGTCAGGAAAAATTTAATTGATTTTAGGCTCTATTTGGATAGAGGATAAAAAAAAAATTGGATAATTTTTTTGATTTTTTGAAAATATAAATAAAGTTAGTTTTAAAAAAATTATATTGGATGTGAAATGAGGTTGATTAATTTATTGAAAATTATGTTAAATATAAAATAAATTGATTATTTAATATTAAAATTTACGTAGAAAGAGATATAAAATAAATTTTTAATATTTTTAGATAAATTAAAGTTTTTGGAAAACTTTAATTGATTTTAGGCTCTATTTGGATGGAGAAATCAAAAAAATTTGGATAATTTTTTTGAAAAATGTAAATAAAGTTAGTTTTAAAAAAATTATATTGAATGTGAAATAAGGTTGATTAATTTATTAAAAATTGTGTTAAATATAAAAAAAATTGATTATTTAATATTAAAATTTTTGTAGAAGAAGGTATAAAATAAATTTTTAATATTTTTAAATAAATTAAAGTTTTTGATTATGATCAATTTAGATTGATTTTTTTTTCACTAACTAAACAGTTAAACTTGAATAAAACCATCTTGATTATCAAGCTAATTTTAACCCTTATTAATCCCAATTGTTCCATTGAAAACTAGCAGTTATGAGGAAAGAGCACTATGACTTTGATTTCAAAAAAATTATTAGGTTTAAGAGGTGAATGTCATGTTAGCACCGAGTGGAGTCGATTATTGATGTGGCGGTTCCTTATTAACTAGCCAAACTCAATAATTATTGCTAATTTTAGTCAGCAAGTCTCCTGAGATCATAAAGATTATCGGAAAATTTTGCTTGCTTGTATCAGTTAGTACGGGGTCTTCTATTTGAGCAGGTGATGATTGATAGATCTTTGGCTCCAATACGTAGACCTAAAGTTCCCAAAAGGTGAGATGCTCTAGATTGTATCTTCACAGCTGTCTTCATTCTCTTTTTCTCTGACATTCACCTCATTTTCCCGCTTTTTATCTTTGCTTGCTCCTCATCCCCTTGCTTTTCCTCTTTCTAGTCTCTCTGATATGATGCAAATAAAAAAAAACATAACAATACCGAATTATTGACATAAAAAATAATAAATATCTATCTATTTTTAAAAATTAGATGTATAACATGTAACTATATATATTCTAAAACAAAATATTTTTAAAAAATTGATGAGAACGGAAAACACAATGTCCAATAAAAACATGGTTCAAACTCCATAATCTAGATAGAGAATTTCAAAAATGAATCCAACTTCTTAAATTTATGTAACTTTTCCATAGTCCAACCGCTGCATGAACAAATTTAATCCTGAAATATTTATGCAAATTACACATGAAAGGGGTAGAGATCCAACAGGTGAACATAAGCAGTAAAAAGACAGCAAAAATGTAAGCCGCTTCAAGCAAGAAAGCCTGCACAACATCTTTTATTCATGATAAATAATCAGATTTGCAGAAAAACCACATGATCACTCCACTTCAGCCAAGTAATCATCCACTTCAGCAGGGGTCAACACCCTGCAAAGATAAATAAAAGGCAAATTTCTATCAGAGAGGAGAATCGATTTAACCTTTCAGTCTCTCACTATACAAGAAATTAAACTCAATCGCAAGCTAGTTTGAGTGTGTACATAAATTTCCATTTAACTCTATGTAAGGTTGTTAAATCCCTGTCTATGGTCTTCCAACAAATCAAAAAGCCTTAACCTTGTAGGTTAAGATGGCTTAAAAACATTTTTATATTCTTACACACTCTCCTCACGCACAAGCTAATCTGTTTTGTAGTGTGAAGTCCTTTTTTTAAATCTTATGATAAAAATAATTGAGTCACCATGGCTCAAACTTGAGACCTAGATGACATTTTTTGAAATATAGTATTGCCTCAACAATAAGTAAAATAAGAGTACGAAAAGTACAAAAATCAATCAGCTTCCTTAGGTATGTTGCAGAAATTCATGGAAAATGACATACCGCTCTCCCAACAAAAATCACATAAAACAGCACAATGCGTCAAAAAATTAACTGCACTATTCACATTACGTGTTATATATGTAAGCTTGCAATCCAAGAATGAAAGTAAAATACTTACAATATGTTCAATAACAACATCAATACGTGAGAACTCCTAAGATCTAAAGGACGCTCTTCGCCTATTGGTAGGTTTTTCACTGAGACTTATGATTTTGATAGTACGTTAAATTTTCAGTTACCAATTGACTCAAAAACTTAAACTTATAAGTTATAACCCAAGAATATTTTTATATTTATATGGTCACATTTAAAAATACATATTGCCAAATCATTTTCTCCACCCTCTTTGTAACACAATAAGGTAAATTCCCTTACATTTGAGCTAAAGAGCATCTATAGAGCCAGAGATGCCAAGATTGACATAGTCAAACTATCCAAGGGAATGTTTGATTTAAGAGAAAAAAATCATGGAGGAAAAAATTTATGAATTTTTTTCAAAATATATGTATAATGAGAAATAATGTTAGTTATATTAAAAATTATGTAAGGTATAAAATAAAATTGATTGATGTAATGAAAATTATATAGAATATAATATAAAGTAATTTTTTTATATTGGAGTTTGTAGAAAATGTGGATGAAAAATAATTTTTTTATTAGTATTTAAAAAAGTTGAAAGCCATTTTATCCATGTCAAACATACTCATCTCATTTCATCCTCCAACTTCACTACATAAGCAAATATTGCCAGAAAAACAAATAAATGCATGATACTTATAGGCATGACCAAAATTACTAATTAAGGATGGCAAATTAAGTTTGACCCTCCTCTGATTTCCACACTTATAAATAATCCCTAATCATTTTCAAACAAAATAATAGAATACGGACTATTAGATTAAGTTGTCCCGCGTTACAGTCTATGATGAAACACTAGCCAAGCTAGCCGCATCTCTTGGCGAAGTCAAATGCATCATCTTGACATCAGTTACTGCAAGCCTAAAATTTGGTACCTATTATTGCACTTCCCAAATATCTAATAAGTTCCAATCTTTACCTGCTGTTATTCAATAATTTTTGACTCGCTTTATTGCAGAAAATTTAATGTAATGACCTGACCATTTTAAGAAGAAAGGCTTATGTGGCATTGAAAAAATGATTATGTATCCACTAGTTTACCTTATTAATACTATTTCTCAATCGGTTGCTTATGAACAAAAAACACTATCATAATAATGGAATTTTTGAATTCAACAGAAATTATGATAAGAGTTTCAAAGATGATGTAATACATATCACAAAAAGATGAAATATACGCACCTAAACTTGCGATCAGCGCCGATGATTCCGATTTCGATGTTTTTTCCAGAAATTTGACCTTCAAAACTGCAAGTTCGCAAAATAAATTATTGGAAGATAGAACAAAAAAAAAAGAAAGAACTATAGATAAGTAAGAAAGAAGGATACCCCTCTTTTAGCGTTAAAATGGCAGTGTGAACAGCATCATCAAGCTCCATGTCCTCAGTGTATCTATACAAAAGTATAAAGAAAGATGAAAGAACCATTAAAGAACTTGAAGACAGATCAGTATGACAGTTTGCCAGGAAAACAAAATCAAGAAAATCAAATTGCATAGTTACAGGACCACAGATGCGTGCAGATTATGCTGTTAACTAAATATACCTCTAAGAAAGGATAAACAACTTCTGCAGTACTTGAAGGCTTTACACAGATGGAGAACTATAATGAATGAATATAAATGCATAAATGTTAAAAGGGAAATCAGCCATGTAATTAGAAAATGGTTGTTATACTATATGGCGTTTCTGTAGATTTCAGCATGGAAGACTTACATAATTTAGCAACATGATCATTATAATTCCCAAAACTCATCAATTGGACAAAAACCCAGACATCAAAATATGCAATTGGTTCTTGACTTTTTCAAATATTCTAAGGATGAATTATAACCTTCAAGGCAATTTATTACCAAGACCAAATAGGAAATATTACAGATCAGAGATTTTATATGGTTAGATGATTAGAAGCTAACAGACAACAAATAAGCTATTAAAATGAATGCCTTGCAATTAGACTTCACAAAACTAAATATGACTTCATTGAGATTACGATGCACAAAGGTAAATGACGAATAAAACGCAACTTAGAGGGTACCGGACTCCAAACGTTTTTAAACTACCCACAGTTTAAGCTCAAGCCTAATCAATTTTCTCTCACCACTAAACAAATTCTCTTATTTCACATGAGAGGCACCGCTCTATTCAAACGACAAGCTTTTACTCTCAAAATATATCTTTCATTTATATAATTGCTCTCATACATCATTCAGCATATCTAATTCTATTGCATTAAAATTAAATATTAGGTCCTTAAATGGTGCACAATTTCTTTATAAGCATAACTAAGAAATAAGGGACAGTTTTTTTTTTTTTTGATTCAGGACAGTTTTAGTTCATATTCAAGAAAAAAACTCAGGCAGCTTCAGATACCGCTTTTCAAGAAATGTCTTCGCATTAGAAACATTCTTCCCCATAGCTGAAGCTTTCCAGGAAAAGTATGATCCAGATGGATCAACCTGAAAGAAAAAAATAATAAGCTAAACACATGAAGGTCATGTTTACAGACCTATTTACAAAGTAAACTTAAATAAAGATTTTTTTTTTGAAAGCTGTGAATGATGAGAAATAAAATTAATTATTTTATTATTGTTGTTGTTGTAAATGATGTGAAATAAAATTAGTTATTATGTTGGGATATGTTAGAAATGTGATATAAGTTAATAATTATTTTGATATGTGTAGAATGTGAAATAAAGTTAATTTTTTATTTTAAATTGCATGTATGATGTGAAACATAGTTAGTTTTTAATATTAAATTTTATGGGAGATGTGATATACCAGGTTAAAATTAACCAAGTTAATTTTAAACTGAGTAAACAAACAGTAAAGTTTTAAGGACGCCACTCAACTCAAAGCAAAATTGACCAAAACCTTGAAGTCACCTAGGATTCATATGCAGTAATAGTGTCACATAGGCCAAAAATGTTATTTTTGCATATGCGGCAATGGTGTCACATAGAAACTTCTTGTTGGCTCCAATGTTTTGGTCAATTTTTGGGGCTACGTAGCACCAGTCATTGCATATTTCATTGTCAAGTAAAGGACTTGGCAATAAATCATATTCAAATCTGATACTTTGTGAGTTACGCAGGCAGATCTAATTAGTAGAACAACGACATTATCTTCTGCTCATCCCATAATCTACGCATATCTTGATCAGGTATAACATAAAATAATCATTACAGACATCCCAAAAAAAGAGTATAAGAAAAGTGATACCTGGACAGACAACCCGTAAAAACAGTATAAGAAAAGTGGATACCTGGAAAAGCTGCGGACCATTGTCATCATATCCAGCAACAAGCAGAGAAACACCAAATGGCCTCACACCACTATTCAAGTATAAAATGAATGAATAAGTTCACTTGAACAAAGACAAATTTACTGGCGTAAAGAGGACATTGGATTATCATATTAGTCATTATAGCTACAACATCTTGAACAACAAAAGGTAACTAGATATAGGAAGAGGAGACAAACAGCAAAATAAAAGTGCATGGAGAAAGAAGTTGTGTAAACAAAACAACTGCAACAGGAGTTCAAGAAAAGCCAACAAGAAACAATGGATTTCCCATGAAAGTTGAGAAAGGATATAAAAACATCTTGCTAACAGTAAAAAGACCAACAAGCTTTATATCTGACAAAATTGGGCATATCAATGCTCAACTAGGCTGCCATTGAAAATAACAGTGTTTAATGAATTAGTCAAAACAAAAACTTAAACAATGGTGATTATGGAGGTTTTAATAACAAAGAAAACTTCGTAGTCTTCCATTGGCCACAACCATGAAAAGCAACCTCTGACATACTATTCTCTCAAAAGATCTAACCAGTAAACTCCAGCTTGATAATGGATGTTTCATGGTAAGAAATTCCCTGTTGCCAGAAAAATGTCCTTGATGAAGTATTTTACTAAATCAACTAAAAGTAGAGATACACATAAAAATTTCACTATTTCTTATTCTTCACAAGAGACCTAAAATCTTATTATATAACAATCAAGCATATCAGAGCCAATTTTAAAACATCAGGCAAAGAAACAGAAAAAGGGTGCGTTAAGAAGAGCAAAGCTATGAATAAATATAACATACCCAGACTGAGTAAATTCCTGCATAACAGCAGCTGTTTCCCTTACTAATTGTGTCACTGGGATTGGCTCCTACAATCACACCATATCATAAATTGGATAAGAATGCTTTCAACTCATCTTTTGAGAAAAGATTCAAAGATTTTATAAAGCTTTCAAAGAATTTACCTTCATAACACATTAAGCATGTCTATTACACAACATAAAGAAAATCATGATATGAGAATTTACATGACACGTTTAAGTTGCCTATTTACATATTTCAAACTAAAAAAGAACATGTAAAAACGACTTTTAGTAATGCGGAAGTAAAAAGGGGAGAAATATTTTACCTTGTATAGTCTATAATACTGTTGTGCCTGCTTTCTACTTTTTCTAACCAAGACACGGGAATCTGGGCCCATTCCACTACAAAGATAAAAAAGAGTGAAGTGAATAATACTGTTGTACTTGCTTTTAAAGGAATGCATCTGATATATTATATGATAGAAAAATTTCACTCATACTTAAAGGTAAATTTTATAAAATAATTATAAGACCAGTGATGTTATATAATGCTAAATGCTGGCCTATAAAACAGAAACACATAAATAAGTGTCGCAAATATGAGAATGCTGAGGTGGATGAGCGAGTATATGCGAAAGAATAAAATAAAAAATGAGCATATCCGCAAGAAAATTGGAGTGACTTCAATTGAGGATAAGATTACAGAGAGTCGGCCTAAATGGTTTGGGCATATAAATTGTAGGTTCATAGAAATTTTAATAAGGAAAGTTAAATTATTAAATATTACCCATATAAAAAGAGGAAGAGGAAGACCATGAAACTATAAGAAATGATCTTACATATTTGCAATTAAATGAGAATTTGTTATTTGATAGAGGGCAATAAAAACAAAGGATTCATATAGCCGACCCCACCTAGTGGGATAAAGGCTTGATTTGTTGTTGTTTCATCAATGCAACTAGAAGAAAAGAAAAAAACAAGTTTAACGCTAACCTGTCAATTTAAACAAAAGGGGCAATTATTTTTATGACACTTAAATAATTATATTTACATTACATTCTGTTTTTACACTTTTTGCAGCAAATAAAAGATTGTATTGCCTATCATATTTATGAGTCGAGGATAATTAATAACATGCAAATGAAAGCAAAGTTTAGAAAGGAAAACCAATTGCAACTTCATAATATCATTAAAAATAAAAGTTTAACAATGCACAATTGAAATGTAATTCTAAGAACCTGTAAACAACTCCAATATTTGACGTCATGAGTTGAATCTTCTGGACCTGCATGTCAATAAGGAAAAAAAGATCATGCATGATGATTTTGATTTTGTGCAGAAACCCAGAATTACAGCAAAGGACAGAGATAACAATGTAAGGAAATAACACCCAGAAGAAAACAGCTTAAGCATAGATTGCCTATCATATGGCAGCAAAAGTCAATATGTAATAATAGCAAAAACACGTTCTAGAAATATAAGGTCAAGGATAAAAAAGTTAGAAACTATAATAGTGCTGAGCA
Source organism: Apostasia ramifera (assembly GCA_019297695.1). Lineage (NCBI taxonomy): Eukaryota > Viridiplantae > Streptophyta > Magnoliopsida > Asparagales > Orchidaceae > Apostasia > Apostasia ramifera. The sequence goes on along the minus strand of JAEMOT010001577.1, from coordinate 8,922 downwards.
TGAATGCAAGCAGAACATAACAGATGTCTGCGTTTTATAAAGCAAGATATATCAATCAACTACAAGTTCACAAATAACCAAAAGGATGCACTGCAAGACCTATTAAACTCATTGTAGGGAGAAAAGGGGAGCAGTAGTACAGAAGCTAAAGATAATAGAAAAAAGAAGTTGATCGGGCATGCACAGTAGATAAATAACAAATGCACAAAGATGCCAAGAAATAGAAAACTAATATAAAATGAATGAAATATGAGAAATGCAAATATGGTAACTGATAAATCAATTTCTTGCATTCACTGAGAAATGCCAAAATGCTCATTCATTTCCTACATTTACTGCCCTCTATAATCCCTCTAGTCTGCAATTACTTACTTTGTAAGTGAATCCTATACTCAGAAGAAGATAGTGGAATCTTCAACCCTCCTACCCAAGAGAGCATTGTGGTTTTTCCCGGTTGGGGTTTTCCACAAAATCAATTCGCCTCTTCTGGTTTTCTTATTTTATAGCTTGTTCCCTTCCACAGCCTCATGGTTGCCATGTGTTACAATAACGATCTCTTCAACAGATCTTGTCCATCCATCCACCCTGATGGATTTCAATATGACACGAAACTGCTAATGATTATAAGGAGGATCATGATAAAATAACTTCATGGACTAGGCGTCTCTAGAAATGAACCGAGTCACCCTAAACCAGGTGGTCAGTTAAAGACTAGCTCCATAGGATTACACTATGTACCCAGCTCATAATTTCCTATAGGACACATAATATGAAATAAGTAGCAAGCGACAAGAAGTCTGTGAAACATAGTTGGTTCATACTTACAGATGTCTCGTCCACTAAAATTGAAGGCAATTTCTTCTCTGTTGCAATTACAACACCATTGGCAGCTGCAGCAGTGACATTAGAAGTAAATAATTTCAGTAATGCACGGATGACAAGAAATAAGTAGCTATTCATTTGATAAGGAAAAACCTATCATGCCTGACCTAATTATTTATGCATAACCAGGCTTCTAAAAAGGACATGTTTTAAAGAACACAAGAAGCATGAAAAAAACATAACTTGACATGTCATAAATAAAGTACAAAGCCACCTCAGAAATTGACCATACTAGCTATCAATCACACTGTCAATAGAACAAACCATCATTCCTAGTCAATCCTCTGCTTCTCTGTTGGATGCGAGAAGGAAGAAATAGACAAGGTTATTTAAACTATCTGAATGGTCAGCACAACAAATTTCTTTGGTTGTCCAACATTATGTCCTAATGGGAAAAAGAAGCGTGACTAGCCAAGGCATTGCACAAAAACTAACCCATAATTTATCAAGATGATCCAATTTTTGACACTAGCACTTTTTAACCACTTAATCTTCACCTCCATTCCCAGTTTGTTGATATGAAGAATACATCTCGGTACATCAGCGACCCAAGCAATCGAAACAAAATAATTCAAACTACCTTTTATCCCGAGAGAAGTCTGTCCGGATGCTACAGCCATTAATGCGTGCTCGATCTGCACAAGCTTCCCCGAAGGACTGAGGGTAAAACATAATTAGAAAAGAGACGATAGGTTGCGGTGGTGAGCAAGAGTGTGAGGATGAATGAAGCTGAATGCGTGCCTGAAAGTGGTGAGGGAGAACGAATACTGGCTGTCGCCCATCTCTGTCTCCGATCGACGAGAACCCTAAGCGAAACAGAAGGAGCCTATCTCCGATCGACAAGAACCCTAAAAAGCAACAGGAGTCTCTTCGACTTCGAAGAATACTGCTATTGCTACAGGATCCTCCCGCAAAAAGGCTGGCTTCAGCACCCTCGCGCAAGAAAGCTTGCGCCGCTCCAGAATCCTCACGCAAGTAGACCTGGCTCTGAGCATCGATCGGACCGGGTTCAATCGAGCTAAAAAGCCCAGGGCAGTGAGGGCATGCCTGATAATAAAATTAATTTTTAGTTTTATTATAAAATCTATGCTCTTAAAAAACATTTCTAATTAATTATATTAAATTTATATATAATATAAAATAAAATTAGTTGATATAATACAAATAATATAAAATATATTTTTTACTTTAAAAATTATGTATAGTATTATAATTTTTTTAAAAAAATTTTATAATAAATAAATTATTTTAATATTTAATATAACTAAAATAATATGAGAATCAAATAAATAAAACTGTAATCAAATAAAATCTAAACCGATATACTTGAGCCACTTTATAGCATATGATTAATAATTTCTTTATAAAAAGACATAAATAGAGAACATAATTATGATTAATTGATAAAAATTTTGAACAATTTATATCAGCTAGCTTTGAACATAATTTATCATTTTCTTTACTATAATCTTACAATATGATTTTAAAAAAATACAATATTCCTAGTCTTATAATTTACATTATTATAATAAATGAAAAAAGAAATATTCAGACTTATTAAAAAATCATTAAAATTAGAAGAATTGGATTTCTACACGTGGCTACCATTTAAGAGAAGAAATCTAATAGTTGAATAGAGTTGATATAGTTTGGATGTTATCTTCGCATTATTTAAAAATTAGAAGTTGGACCAACAATCATGATTGAGGGAAGAAGATCTTCAACAGAAGTCAAGTTATCCGACTATATTCAGAGTTAAAATTAGATTATAGAATTGATTTGTTGTATGTTGAGATATATATTATTAACACGTGATTCCAGCACTCACATCCGTACACGTGGCTCTCAGGTGGCACTAACCTCTTATTTTAATATTGTTATTCTCGCAGGTCCCAAATCTTGGCTACGAGGGTTTGACTGAACATCGGCCACGACGAATCAGGATCATTCCCTGGTAACATCGATGACGATGTTCCTCAGCTACACCTATCACAGTCGGCGTGGCCAATCACGCTGTTTCCCGTACAAGACACTTTTTTAGACACGCAAATCAAAGACTCGTGTGCTTTAGTACTCGCAAATCCCTAGAGGCAGTACATAAGATCCAAAAGCCTAGCTCTCCTTTTGCTGCTACCGGCTCCCCCAAAGGCCGACAACGGCATGGGTTCAGCATTTGTCTACTCTTTTCTCTTCCGGAAAATCAGGACGGAGCTACACTGTGATGCAGCGCGGGAATCGGTTTAACGCGAATCCAACGCTACCAATATTAAATTAATGCCTAAGTTTATATTTATATAAATTATATTACTAAATGCAAATGAAAAGGAGATTAAAACTAAGCTTTCAAAATTATATTAAATATAATTATTTGCAAATTCACATACGTATCACGAAATTACTTTGATGATTAAAATTTGATCCAAGCAAATTGAGGAAACTATTGCAAATAAGATTAATAAATTATCGAGTTTTAGAAAATTTAACACGCATGCATATTATACCTTAAAATTTCAGCACATGATAATTTAACCAATCATTTAACATATAAAATTCTTCACCAACATGAAAGCATAGTAAGATGTGAATGTCCACAAATGAAGAATATTTTCAACATGAAAGGTAAAAACAAGAAAACAAAGTAAGAAAACAGGGAAAACAGAAAAAATAGGAAACTAAGATGCACTATAAGCAAATCAAGGAGAATCAGAACTCAAAGTCGAAGCCTCAGCCCCCTGTCGTAGCCTCAGACGAAGCCGAACTGTCCCCGAGATGAAACCGCAGCCACCTGCTCGGTTCGATCAATGGAAGAACGCCGACCACAGCCGCCTGCTGCCGTGCCGACGACGAAATCCGAGACCACCTGTCCGGATCTCTGAGTCGTTCCTGAAACGAAGCCGCAGCCACCTGCTCGACTCCGATCTGTAGAGAAAACGCCGAACGCAGCCACCTGCTGCAATGCCGGCGAGAAATCCTTGGCCACCTGCCCGGATCTCTTCAAAACTCAGCTCTGAGTAGAATCGCTCACAGATAATCAAAAACGCCTCCCTTCTGCCATGGCCGTCGGCGGTTTTATAGGAGAGGGAAAGATTGGGCGGAACAATGGCATACCCGGACTCGACGGAGAGGAGTGGAAGACGTGGCCATCGACGTGCGCGAGAGCCTCGGAGAGGCCGGCGACGTGCGCGAGCACCACGGAGGATCGACAGTTGGCGTTGCGTGGAAGGAAGGCGCAGTCCGGCTCGCCGCTAGAGTTCTGCGAGCGAACAGAGAGAAGTCCGAGCCCATGAAATTAGGGCTGTTTGATTTATGTTGAACATTTGCAAATGAATCCCTCTGTTTCTGCTCCTTCACAAACAAAGCCAAATATATTTAATTTGATTCCAATTTGATTCGAATTGAATCCAACTCGATCCAATTAGAACCAAACTAACCCCAATTGATCTCAATTGAACTTGACTCAATATACTTGAGTTCAATTGAATCAATTCCAACCTAATTTGATTAATTTGGATTTAACTTGACTCAAATTAAATATAAATAATTCAATTTGAATCTAATTAACCCAAATTGACCAAATAACACTAAAAATAATTACAGGACACCAAAGTGGGCATTTCCACCGACATAAAATATATTGTTCGACTCAATAAATGACCCAAATAAAAAATGCAGATAATAAGATAACTATATACAAGATAAAATTGTTATAATCTACGCTCAAGGTCGCAGATTATAACGCAGTAGTTGACGCTGGTAATCTGGCTCTGCATCACACTGTCCGTTGCCTATAAATTCCCTTGAGCAGCTATTAGGAAGAGGAGGATAGATCAAAGGATCACAGTGGGAAGAGCAGAACCCTTCTTCTATCACTTTTGTATTAAGAGCTTAAGATAAAAGAAAGCTCTCTCTCTCTCACTCCCTCTCTGTACTGGCCTTCCGATCACTCTTTTGATTCATAGTGAAACCTCCCTCACTGACGCCCGGTGGACGTAGGGGATTCCTTCCCTGAATCACCATAAATCTCAGTGTGCTTTGCTAGATGTTTTTTCCTCTCTTTTAAGCTTTAATTACAAGGCTTAGCTCTTTGCGTGCCATCATCTCTCAGGGCTCTCTTTCTTCTTTTCTCTCTATCTATTGGAACCCCCTGTGCCTTACGTCAATATATATATATATATATAT
>JAEMOT010001576.1:167813-191860 GCA_019297695.1 Apostasia ramifera | reverse complement strand
ATATGTATACGTGTATATTTGTGTATATGCATGAACAAAAGTAATTTTTAAATAATATTTTTAGTTCATAAAGAATAGTTATTTCATAAAAAAGAAGAGTAGAATGAAATAGTCATTTTATCTAAATAAATACCCTTAAGTCCTTATTTGGTTCAAGATATTTTTTTTATCCAACACAAATTTTAACTATAAAAGTCAACTTCATTTCACATCCAACACAAATATAAATATTAAAATTAAAAGTATTTCATATTTTACACACTTTTTAATATTAAATAATTTTTTTCTCATAAAATTTAAATAATAATTATTATTTTTTTATTAAAAAAAAACTTAAATCAAACGAGACTTTATAATTTTTGTTAACTAACTCTAACCGGGCAACCAAGCCCTACACAATATGTGAAAGTTATATTCACGTCTTAACCATACGTATTACATACTACTTGTTGCAATTGGATCCGCGCTTCTTCATCTGGACTGTCCACGTGGAAGCTCGCGCAGAGTCCACGTAAGCAAGGCCTCCGAGTCGAACAAGAATGGGATGAACTCGAATAGCAGACGCCGAAAAGGTAAAATCCCGAAGAACACAGACCCGACGTGACATCTGACCGTTGGGAACCGTACTGCTCTGGGGGAAGGTGCGGTTTTCCCGCCGACGGACCGTAACCGCTGACACGCCGTACAGCAGGAGTCACGTACTAGCCGTCCGCAGGCATTAATTGAGCCGTCACTAGGGCTGTAGATTATTCGGCTGAAAGTGACTACACATAATAGGCCCAGGGTATATATACTTCCTGTACACAGCCTTCAAAGGGACTGGAATCCAAAAATTCTTTGAACACTCTGTAACCAAAAGAAAAGCATTTCTAGTGACCTTTCAAGCCTTCTCGAAAAGGAGCCGTAGTTTTTTCGTCAGTCGATTTTTCATGTAAAAAATCTTTGATTGTTTCCCGTCTTAACACTACTTTATTTAAATTCATTGCTAATTTAAATTTTGAGGAGCATTAACATTCATAGCACATGAGATATATGAAGTGAATCAAATTTGCAACAATTTCTTGCTATTTTTAGTATCTAGAGTTAATAATTTTATATAAATAACCTGAAATTCAAATTTACTCAGATATTATTTCAATTTTGTACAGTATATTTAACTAAAAGAAAGAGAGCAAAGAAAAAGAGGAGGTTACAATGTGCTGGCACAATGGCCTGTGACATTGACTTTCATTTCCAAGGTAAGGTTACACAGGGTGCTGAGAATTGCTGAACGTGCTTAATAACTAATTAACAAATTAATCATTCATAAAAAAAAAATATTTAGTCATACTATTTAATTTTATTTATACATTATTTATTATAATAAATAATTATAATTTTTTAATAATCTAATTATAATTAAATTACAAAAAATCTGAATCGTTCATTATATTATTTTAAAAATATTTAAATATATTTTAAATGAAAATTTAAAATCTTAATGTTTAAGTGATAATACGAAAAAAAAACATCCGCGATATAAATTAATTTTAAGATAAATTAATATTTTAATGTGACATTGAGAAAGAAAAAAATATATACTATTAAAAATAAAAATATATTTTTAATAATTTACTAATAAAATATATTTTTTAAATAAATTTTAACTGACTTTTAATTCAATTGCATGAATATAAACTTTATAATATTTTAAATATGCATAACATAATTAACAAAAAAATAAATGAATAATATATAAATAAAATTAAATAATATGCCTTGTAAGTAAATATTCAAAAAATAAATAAATTAATCAATCACAATATAATATTTTAATTTACTAAATTATTTAATAAATTAAATTTCAATTCACAATATAATTCAATGGACTATACGTATAAACTCAAATTGATTAATTATTAGAAATGCATTAAATTTTTCAAAATTAAAATACCTAAAAAAAAGCTTTTTATTTCTAAATTAATTCAATATTGAGTTTAAGTCATTAAATTAATTAATGAATTAAATTTAATTCACAATAATCTAATGGATTAAAACTCTATGTAACTTACCAAATAAGAAGGCAACTTGTGACACATTGAGAAAGCATGAAACAAAACTGAATCCTTAGAAATACATCTTCGACACTTCAAGCTCTTGTGATAACGTAATTCCTCCAATGGAATTGAGAGACAAACCCAAACAAAATCTCAGAAATTCTGAACATGCCTTCCGCAATAATAATCTTCAACACTTGTGTGCGTCCGCGGGCGTGTGTAGGCACCGTTTAGGAGAATAAAATTGCTATTAAAAAGTAGGAAGGGAATGAAAGAAGGCCAGCATAACTAAGTTATTGCAGGCCTATGGAAATGCAATCAACATCAAAGGCATTAGGCATTAGTAGATAACAAAGGTTCGAAGCAAAGGAAAAAAAATAAATGGTTGGCATAAAGCTAAAGAAGATGACATGTGATCATGACTTTGAATATGTTACAACAATCTCCCGCACACAAAGGAACCAGCAGGCAATAATCTACAGGTATTCAATGTATCTAGTATATAACACAACACCAAGGAAACAGCGCACCGAGAATTTACAACTCAGAATCGGGAACCAGCACAATCGATCCAGATGTCTTCCTTGCCTCAAGATCGGCATGGACACGAGCAGCCTCGGATAAGGGGTATACATGATTGACACGAACTTTCAGTAACCCAGAGGACAAAGAAGAAAAGACCTCGCCTGCCGATTCAAGCAACTCCTCCCTTGTTGCAGTATAGTGCATCATTGAAGGCCTGGTGATGAACAGGGACTTCGGAGCAAGATCTGTCAGCGGAATCGGATCAGGTCGACCCGATGATTGCCCAAAGCAGACCATGTAGCCACGCGATGCCAAGCATTGCAGAGAGCCCTGTGTTCAAATGAACTTCAAAATAACATAATTTGTTCTTTCTATATATATATATATATTGTTGGGGGAAAGCCTTGAACCCCAAAGTTATTCCTATGAGCATCTCCGATATCATTCAAAGAAATACTCAAGATATAAAAGTATATTTTGAACTGCTACCATAACTTGAGATTGAGATGTGACGTATATTGCTAGAGGTATCACTACTCAAGATCAAGATATTCTAATGTATTGATATGTCTTTTTCTATCTTCATAGTCATTGCTCGAGATGTGACACCTACTCAGATTAGTTGAAGGTTTGTAGCACTAACAACATCAAATAGTTATTATCTGATGGATTGTTGTGTCTAAATTTAGCTAACACAATGTCTTATCATTTAGGCAGGTTTGTTGACTCGATGTAGCTGGGATTAGGGCTTGTCTTCAACCTTTTGTAAGAGCAATTTCCAAAAATCCCCTTAGCTTAAATGAATTGAGAGAATATTTCCAACGCCAATTCATGTATGTCTTCATGTCCTCATCATTAGCATCAGCATCATTTTTTTTTCCTTCTCTTCTTATACTTCTACGTCCTTTCACCCTAACCGTTCTACTGGTGAAAATTAGCTATATTTAACCACTATGGAATTTGGTATCAATTAAAAAAGTATGGCACAAAAAAGACCTAATATAGTATATACGAACATTACTATCATTTACATTATCAATGATTGTAAGTAGCAGATTTGATAACTTTAAAAAAAAATTATGGAAATTCATTAGCACTGAAAAGTTATCCAAAGCTACAGATAAATAATCATAGCTTCTAACTCATTAGCAGAAATGTTAATGTTCAATTGTTTTGAAAAAACTAAGATCATAAGTGATAGTGAAACATGTCAATCTTTTGTTTATATATCTAAATATATAATCAAGACTAAATGATACTAGATTAAAAAATAATAATAACAATAAATAAATTTTTATTACATCCAAAACAAAGTTCAATAGAAAAATTTTTTATTTTATTTCACATATTCAATTATTTTCAATAAATTATCAACTTTATTTCACATCTTAGATCAAAATAAAAAGAATGAAATAATTTAGTCTAAGAGAAATAAATTTGATAATTTTATTAAACATAATTGAATATGTGAAATAAAATAAAAAATTTTATATTAAAATTTGTATAGGATGTAATAAAAATTTATTTATTTATTATTATTTTTTAATCTAGTAATATTTTGGTCATGATTATATAAAAAATATATAAGCCAAAGATTGACATATTTCACTGCCACTTATGGTCTTAGTTTTTTCAAAATAATTGAACATTAACATTCCTGCTAATGAGTTAGAAGTTATGACCATTTATCTGTAGCTTTAGATAACTTTTCACTACTAATGCTTTCGCAATTCTTCTTTTGAAGTTATCAAATCTGCCACTTGCAAGCACTGACAATGTAAATAACAGTCATGTTCATACATACTATATTAGGAGGTCGTTTTTGTGCCATAGTTCTAAATCCTTTCACCCTAATAGCTCTACTAGTGAAAATTAGCTCTATTTAACTACAGTGGAATTTGGAATATATATATATAGATATATATTTGATATTGCAATTTTTTGCTCGTATTAAACAATAAGGCCCCGTTTGTTTCGCCGTTGAAAATTAACTTGCTTTAATTTTAACCAGGCATATCACATCACATAAAATTTAATATTAAAAATTAACTTTATTTCACATCGTACACATATTACTAAAATAATAACTAACTTATATCACATCCCTCACATATTCTAACATAATAACTAACTTTATATCACATCCCTCACATATCCCAACGTAAAAACTAATTTTATTTCACATCATTCACAACTTTCAATAAAAAAATATCTTTATCCAAGTTTAATTTTAACCTCGTTAAATTTAACCTTACAAACAAATAGGTCCTAAAAGGTGCAAATAAAGGAACCAATTTCAATTGACAAAATGAATAAATTTAAGCTGATATAAACAGAACGTCAACATCATGGAAGCATACAGTTGGTTAGGAAAACCCCAACACTGCGGCATGACTGTCAAAAACCATTGGTTTTTGAATCCCATCCTATGCCTTTAAAATGAATATGAACTCATTTGAAGTCAAAGAAATATTAATGAAAAAAAAGACATATAAGAAGATTAAAGAGTATGAATAACTGGCCCTAAAAAATAAAATCAAAAAATTTGAAGTAGTCATCAATCTCCATTCATATCAGATTTTACATGGGAGTCATGAACATCTAATAGCATTAAGTACACTTAAATGATGCTCTATTTGTATAGGTAGCAGTTGAAGATCGCACTCCACTGCTAAATAATTAACAAAACAGTGCATGACCCGAACCACTAAATGAGAATCCTTGGTTTCATTGACTAACTGCACAAGTGACAAATTAGATGAAAGGGACTATCCTACAAGAAAAACAGTACAATAATTTATTTTCCAACGTTTTAATCTTTGATTATTGAAAGGAAGTTTATTAGTTTCTTGCTTAATTTTGGTAAATTTTGAGAATCTAGCAGTTTTCTCTTTTTCCCCATGTTTGTTATCATGCATTTCCTATCTTTATGTTATTTTGGCATATATTCTTTTTTGGATTTTGGAAAACTTCTTTCCCATCTCTAATTTCTATTATTTATGGATATCTCTGTAAATTTACCCCTTAAAAAAGACTGTGCGGAGACAGTAATCTTTTTTTTAATAACTTTCAAATAAAAAAATGATTATTGTCTCCACATAATCCTCTCTATTTCCCTCTTTTCCTTTTCCATTCTCTTCTTTTTCTTCATCTTTCTGCCTAGTTCTTCACTTTCTTTATTTTCTTCCTATTCAACAAGTTCTTATCATTCTTTTACAACTCCTTCCCTTTCCTTTCCCTGTTCAACATAACTTTGTCTTTCCTATAACTTAATAAACAAAGTCAATATTTAATCTACTTAGGGAGCATTTGGTTCAATGTTATGTTATGTTATTTAGAGAAAACAATTGCTTGATTTAATGATATGTATAGATAACCTTATAAAAAATTATAGAATTATCACTCAAAAAATGACATGTAGATTATACGACATAACACCAAGGTAGCATTGACCCAAACACCCCCTTAATTTTTTTATCATCATAACAGTGCGATAACAAAAATGAACCACAAGATATGATAAATCAAGTTGACATCCTGAAATTCATTTAAAGAAACAAAAGCTGTAATTACTAAACGCTTCACCTGGAACGTGTCTTTTCCAACAGAATCATAGACAACATTTACACCTTTCCCTGAGGTTATATCGTTGACAGCAGCTACAAAATCTTCCTTCTTGTATATTATGATATAGTGGCATCCATCCTCTTTTGCTTGAGCAGCTTTCTCTTCATTTGAAACAGTTCCAATAACTGTAGCACCGAGGTTTTTGGCCCATTGACAAAGAAGTGATCCAACCCCACCAGCTGCAGCATGAACCAGAACAATGTGCCCTGGTTCGACCTGCATTCCATGTAAAATTACTTGCGCTGCTTTCCAAAAATTAGTGCATACCTTAAATGCGACAGGACTGCATTAATTTTTCTTATTTGTCATCCATGATCTTGATGCCCACATTGGAAATGATCACAAGGATGTATTAGAAACACTCCAATATAGAGCAGAGGTTGTATTATAGAGAGAGAGAACGTATGCCCGTTTTATCTTATTACACGGCCTAGACATGACTGTACAGTTGTGAGGTTATCTTTCAGGTTTTATTAGGTTGTCCTGACTCAATAGGTGCCTAATCTAATCAGATATCCAATTCTACTAATAATCTCTGTGCTGGGTACCCACTGAAATATCCAACTAGTACAAATAATTGTTTAAAAAATAAAAATGGACTGGTTAATTACAAATGTAAAATATAAAACAAAGAACAAAATTAATATCACCTTCATCTTTGAGGAACATTTAGCGCGTTGACATATCATCTTCATTACGAAAAATTTCAAAAGTAACATTTTTTTTTTAAAAAAGTTTTCTACAAATCACCCTTCTAATAAATCTAATTTAAAGTTCCCTATTTTACAAAGCCATTCTTCGTGTTCTGTGCACGTCAGCACAAACTGGGTTTCCCAAATAAAACTTGTGCTTATTTAACATGACCCTGCTGGTTATAAAAAATGTCATGTCTCTAAAATATGACTTGTGCTAACCTCAACAAAACATAACTAATTTAAATTTACAATTACAAACAGAATGGATTTGCAGATATATCAAAAGAAGGATACTCTTGAAAGCTTCCCTCTTTTATTATATCAGTAAATCAAAACATAACTAATTTATACAATGGAAAGCTAAGCTAAGGATGATCCTGACAAGTGAATGTTGCACTGAGTGATAGAAGATGAGTCGTTTGAATAAAAATGATTGCCAGTTATGTAGGATTTACAAGTTGTACATGACTCCCAAAGCTGGAGGGATCAATAAACAGAACTGACACAAAATTGGAAGGGTGGAGAAATCAAAGTATATGAAGACAAAAAGAGGAGGAAGAAAAAAAATAAAAAAGAAACGGAATTTCGCAACCTTAAAGCACTGCCGGAGCAGCATGTGAGCGGTCATTCCCTTCAACATAACAGAAGCCGCAACTTTCAAATCAACTGAAGAAGGAACAGGCACCGCTACAGTGGCGGGAAGGATCTGTTCTTCTGCATATGATCCCATAGGGTTCCCAGCATAAGCAACCACATCACCAATTTTCCTGTCAGTCAAACCAGGGCCAACTGCAGTGACAACTCCAACAGCTTCCATTCCTGTAGGGGAGAAAGCTCTAAATTAATCAAAACTTCTGACAAAAAATAATGGATGCTGTGAAAAGAAAATGAAAAGACAGCTTTAAAAGTTTTTTTTTTTGATAGAAGTTAATTCCTAGAATAACGATATGACAACATATGAGGCTTGAAATGACATGAGAAAAATGAGTTAAAAAATAACTTGTAACTATCTTCGACTCTTAACAAAGAAAATGTTAAAAAAATTTAATAGAGTCTATTGATTCAGAATTTGTATAATTTTCATGATGCAAATTAACATAAATTCAGAAGACAATGCAACTACTTCAAATAATATTGTTACATATTCATCGAGTTTGCCCTGTTCAAAATGAAGATTCATATTAGGGCAAGATTTATAAGCATGTTTATGAAAAAAATGTCAACTTACATAAACGACTGATCCCGCTCTTTGAGAGATCATCAACAATAGAGTCTATTGATTGAATCATCATGGAGGGAGAATTGAAAGTGAAGGATGTGAATAGGGGTAGTAACTTATATAAAAATCAAAACTCACTCGCACTTTGTTCGATTCAAAATTCACTCGATTCCCTTCTAGTTCACTCAAAAAGTAATTAATTCAATTCATAATCAGCTCAGTATGTGTATAAACATACATATTTATAATTAAAAAAAAAAGAGATTACAAAAATACATAAAAAGTAAAAATAAATTTATAATGTCATATTGTAATATATTTTTTATATATAATAAATATTTTTACAGAAAAATGTGACTTACAATTAGGCTTGATTTAACTTAAAAATCAAGTCAAAGTCAAAATCTTGTGGCAAACTTGAATTGAACTCACCTTGAATTGAAACTTTTAATTTCAAATTGAGCCAAACTCACTCAAAATCAACTCAAAGCTACCCCTAAATGCAAGTAAAAATACAAAAAAATAGAGTAAATAAGGATGAAGACAACATCACACTTTTTACATAGAAAGAATCCGCAACCAGGTGAAACCTCAATGCTCATAAGCGACTTCAGGTTTCAACTATTTCTTGTTTGACTACAAGGAAGAATACATGTGACAACCTTAGGGATTACACTACGCGATATTGGTAATAAGCCGAGTGTTAGGGTATTGATTAATCCCTCAGTAAATGCTTGATATCAAAGTGCTCCCCCAAATAGGTAGGAGAGGAGAATAAAGCCCTTTATTCCTATGCGGTTGGTCAGCTATTTGGAGGTGGCTCAAATTTCTCTCGCTCAAATCTGACTTGGTCATTGAATAGATCTAATACTTGGAAAGGTCACAATCACCTAGGGATCTCTAGACAATGGATGGTACATTTTTGAGGATTCTAGAGGTTGTGCCTTTCTGATGTGTCCTCTATGGATTGGGACAACCAGCCTGCCTCGCCAATAATTGTCGCTTCTTTCTTTGTATAAGCAATTAATGCTGATGAGTGCAACCATCCAAGGTTTGGCCAATTGAGAAAACTTCAACAATCCCCAATGTAGAAGTGTGAACAAACCAAGATTTGGATGTGGAGGTGGCAATTTTATCTAGGCCCTGTAGTAGTCAATGTCTTCATAATGAGATGTGTGGAAGCATTCTAGTTTTATGTCATCCACATGTGTAAAGATACTATGGTGTTGTCAATCACGGGGCATGCTATATCAAGAACAAACCTCAAGGCTAATGGGTCTCTTAGCTGTCCTGTAGTTGGGGAACAAGTTAGGTATCCATTGTAGTCGAAACTCGAGATAGGTCTCTTATGTTGCAGCTGAGAATCTTTTAGACAACCTTGTGGTTAGGACATGAGGTTGGTCTCAGCGCTTTCCCTATTCTACGTCGTGGTTGGGACATGAGGTAGGCTTAGGGATCATCACAGGTATGCTCAGAATCCTTAAGGAAACATTTGTTGGCTGACGAGTTTGCTCCTTCGTGTTGTTTCAAGTAGATGCTTCAACAAAGTAATTGGGTGCTGGAGTTTGTGTTTGACTATTGACTGTTGACTTTCCACTGACACGTGATGCTTAGATGTCCCCCCTGACATGTATATGACTCAGATTGCTTGACGAACATCTGGGTTAGCAAAGAAATTTTGAAACTAACATATAACAAGCCAAATATAGATGGTAATGCAACTTCCGTACTGCATTAAAGCATTGAAATTCAGTAAAATGAGCAGTTAAAAACAACATACCAGGAGTGAAAGGTAAATCAGCCTTGTACACTCCTTTGCGGAAATACACATCGATGAAGTTAACCCCGACTGCCTTGTTCTTGACTCGAATCTCTCCTTCCTTCGGCTCTCCCACCTCCACTTCCTCCCACTTCAAGACCTGCATCGCACAAAAGAGGCAAAGCATCAGAATAAAGAACCCGAAATAGATCAACATAACCAGAAAAAAAACGATCACAGAAGCAACAAATTCAGCGACAGCCAAAACAACCTCAGCTGTACTGGAAATTAATTTTAGCATCAAATAACTAATGTAACTCATGCAATCCTCATGAAATGGAAGGAAATGCTTCAATTCTAAACCAAAAAAGGCAAAAAAAAAAAAACGCAAAACGAAGAAGTTGAGAGAAAAAGATTCAGCTGGAATAAATCTCGATTTAGGCTTCGATTAGTTGTACAGAACAGAGAAAAAAGGATTGCCTCGGGGCCTCCGAGCTCGTGAACCCTAATGGCCTTCACCATCCTCGCCGCCGCCCCTGTTGAAGCTCTGATCGGGATCGCACAGCTGATGGGATGAAGAACTCGAGCTATTCTATAAGCTGAAACCCTCCACGGTAGCTTTCGACGAAGATGGAGAGGGTTTTGGAGGCAACACAGAGATCTGATCAAGTTCATCATCCTTTTTGACTAATTAGGTCGGGTCGGCTTCGCCATCAAAAAATTTTTCAAAAAAAATTTAAAAATATCGGCCGGCAAATTATACAATTTAGGAAGAAATTAAATGCAGTTATTTGTTTTATTTAAATTTTTTTGATCTCTCGTTTAAATTTTTTAAATTTTTTGTTTTAAAAAATTTAGAGCAACAGAAAACGTGGAAAAGGAAATTTAAAATTCAAGCAGACTGAGATGACTAAAGCTCCCTCTGAAAATAACTTAAAATAATTTTTTTTACGCACAAACAATTTATATAACTTAAAAGTCTCATTTAATTCAAAATAATTTTTTTATTTTACACAAATTTTAACTATAAAAATTAATTTTATTTCTCATCCAATATAAATATAAATATTAGAATTTAAAATATTTCACATTTTACATATTTTTTAATATTAAAATATTTTTTTTTCTATTAAATTTAAAAAAATATATATTTTTTTTATCTAAAAAAAATTTAAATCAAATGAGGCTAAAAATTGAACGGCTTTTTTGTATTTTAAAATTTTAAATTACTTTATATAATTTAAGCGACTCAGAAGCCTAAAAAGTCTTTTAAACAATTGATATTTATAAATATAATTTTTTTTATATTTCTTTAATTTTAATGTTCATCTTATGTTCATATTTTAAATTGAAAAATTAAGGAGGGGGTCTAATCTACTACGTTATTGCTTTTCTAAATTTGAAGAAATGACAATAAAATTCTAAATACCCATATTTATATTTATAGCTAAATTTATAGTTTCATTCATACTAAAAAATATAAATAATAGTAAAATACATAAAAATAAATAAATAATAGTAAAAAAAAAATCATAGCATCAAAACTAGTAGGAGTGGTGTAGATTCACTTATTTGTTCTGATAAATAACTCGTCTATAAAATTCATTAATATTTAAATTCATTAATTTAATAATATGAAATGAGTGTACAACTTTAAAAAAATATTATTTAAGCCATTAAGTTGAAAATAATGTCAAATAAATCCTTTCATCGAAAATATTATAAAATAAAAATAAGAAGAGCATTTCATGTTCAATTCTTTTGCACCGCATCTCGCACACATTTTTGAGGTGGTGCTCATAGAGGTGCAAACTCGCCAGCCTTCCAAAACCATTCGGGCAAATTGAAATTGCCCGATCACCAAATTGCCCGAATGGCAGAAATAACCGTGTACCAATATCAAATGTCCAAAAATACAATAAAATACCTCACATATATATAACACTCTCACACACAAATACAAATATAACCTCACTACATAAGCACTCAAAATATAAAAATAGCACTGTAGGCTCCAACTCGAGCCGTGTTGCTGTTGTCGTCTCAGGCGATATCGATGATGCTCTGCATCAACACTCTCCACCCATATAGTTAAGAGAAAAACTCGACTCCGTCGAGTGCATATCCTGCAGACCCGTCATCCACGTGCAGCTTTTGTAATAATAAAATATTAAAAACACATTTATTTAGTCTTATGATAATAAAAATTTGACAAAAACATTTAAAATAATGGACCCAAATGATGTTATCAGAGACCTGTAACATATTTACTCAATTTTTTTTTATCCAAAACTGCAAACACAATATAGGCTAGATTGACGTTCAGAGTTAAACGCTTAATAACACACAAATTTACATTTTTAAAATTATAATATTAAAATTTTTGAGTTTTAATAAATTATCAAATAATTTTTTTATTTTTTTATTATTAAAAAATTTAAAATTATCCCTCCAATCTCTCTCTCCACTCTCCGCGCATGCCCCGCTCGCACGAGAATCGGGAGGGAGAGAGAGATTAAAAAGATAAAATGATAATTTTAAAAAATTTTAATAATAAAAAATTTAAAAAAACTCATTTTTGATAATTTATTAAATTTCAAAAATTTCAATATTATAATTTAAAAAACATAAATATGTGAATTATTAAGACGTTAAACTCAAAAACTTGAATGCAATTATCCCTACTTAAAACATAAATATTTCAATAAAATTTTATTATTAAAATAAGTTTAAAATTTAAAATTATACTCTCGATCTCCCCTGTGCCAAGGGAAAAATTATTGAGTGCGCCGCGTGCACTATTCGGACGCCTAATCAGAGGGCGCCACGTGTGCCCAGACCCAGCTGTATGACACACGTGGCGCCCTCTGATTGAATTCCGAACGGTACGCCGTCCGAACCCAATAACTTCTCATGCCAAGGGGCCCTTCACGCACAGACAACCTTAAAGAGAGCGACGCAGCGCTTCTACCCGCTCGGAGGTGGCGCACATAAGCAAAGGGGTCATTTTTGTACTTTATGTTTAAAAGGAATATTAATTAAAAATGAAATAGTAAAATTCTACAAAAATAATTAAAATATTAATGTAAAATTCAAGAATAAAATTATCCCCTAATGTCAAGATGATATCTACCCTATTTTAAAAGTCCTCTTAATATACGATAAATATGAAAAAAAAAATTAACATAAATATAGCAAGCCAACTTTTTCTTTATCATAAAAGAAGTCTTTAAATAAACATACGCTTGCAATCGAAATATATGAACAAAATAAATATTCTTTAAAGCTAAAATTTGAAATTGTACCGAATTTTTTTTTGGAAAAGGCATGAAGATATTTATGTTAAAAAAAAAAACAAAATCACAAACTAAATATTACCACTAAGCATAGAACGAAGCTGTAATTAAATAGAAGAAATGAAGCAGAGCAGGCAAGAAATTGATACACACACACACACAAAAAGAAACCAGAGGGCGAAATTGCAACTCACAATAGAGGGAAACAACAGACTGTGGTTTGAAGTGAGCAAAAACACCGAACTACAGCTCGCAGTCGGGAACCAGCACGATCGATCCAGATGTCTTCCTCGCCTCGAGGTCGGCATGGACACGGGCAGCCTCCGATAACGGGTAGACATGATTGACACGAACTTTCAGTAACCCAGAGGATACAAGAGAGAAGACCTCGCCTGCAGATTCAAGCAGCTCCTCCCTGGTTGCAGCATACTGCATCAGTGTGGGCCTTGTAATAAACAGGGACTTTGGAACAAGATCTGTCACCGGAATCGGATCGGGCAGACCCGATGACTGCCCGAAGCTAACCATGTAGCCTCGAGATGCCAAGCATTGCAGAGAGCCCTGTGTTTGAACAAGATGGTGATCAAGATAATAAAGAAGAACGACAACATAATATTTAATTTTATATACTTCATATTTTTCTTAATGAGGAGTTGCTTTTATTTTCCTATGGAAAATGATCGGCATTCGACATTTTAGCGAGGTTTAGTGTTGTTTAGTCGATGCTATCTAGATGTGTGTAACGTCCCTTAACAAAAAATCAGTATCAAATGAACTCGAATTCTTATGAAATTTAGTTATTTCAGCAAGCCCCAGTAGCAGCCATGTGAGTAGTAATTTTATAATCTTTTATAATATTACCCAAACAATAACATTAAAGCAAATGTCCCTTCATATTTTATCAAATAAGGACTTGTTTTTATTTGTCAATTTAATATCTCTAGTACTCTAAATTTTAGCAAAGTTCGGATTGATTTATTTGGTTAATTACTATCTAGATGTTCATGTTATTTAAATATCAGTGTAATCTAAGGTCCTGTTTGGCGCGAGAATCAAAATCAGGACAAAAATAGTACTAATTTAAAAAACAACAATAATAATAATAAATTAATATAAAAATTGATATTTTATTAAAAATTATTGAGTATATGAAAGAAAATAATTTTTTTTATATTAGAATTTCTATAGAATGATTAAAAATATTGATTTATTATTATTCTTGTTTTTTAAATTAGTACCATTTTTGTCCTGATTTTGTTCCTCGCGTCAAACAAGGCCTAAATGTCAATGTTATCTTTAAATTATTATTTGTTTAGTTCAATGCCATTATATTGAAAAATAATAATAATAAATCAATCCAACATGATTTCCCTCCACTGCAATTAGGCTAATATCTAAATATTATTTTAGAGTGACAATCTAATAATTTTTTATAATGTAATCAAAACATATGATGAAATCAAATATTTAATTTCTCTAAATAACATAACATAATGTCACAATAAAATTGAACTAAATGCCCCCGAGTAATCTCTCAGAGTCACTTCCTCCACTCCATCTCCCAACAACAAGTTGACCAAATATCGGAAAGTTCTAGAACTTCTAAAAAGGTCATGACTTAATCTCACACAAAAACATTTCGTTAGCTGAAATATTCAAACAATATAAGGCAAGTAATACAACTATCAATTTCAACGAATGACAAAAAATGAAAGATTTAATGAACATAAAAACAGTATAATGGAAACATGCTATTTGGTTAAAAGGTCATCAATGTTGCGGCATGAATACTAGAAGCTATTGGTTTGTGGAACTCACATCAGGCTTCAGAAAGCAACGTGCTTCTAAAAGATATAGAGAATCTAAAGACAGTTATGTGTGAGTGGCTATGTCAACCTTTAACTAAAAGCTATCGTCTAAGTGGCAAAGTGGGAAAAGAATGTTCAGGACAATCTTAACATTTCTAGGAAAGCTATTACTTTTGATCCCTGCTATAAAAGGGCCACTGAGAGAAAGTCATTGGCGTTGTTGCTATGTGTAAGAGAACTATTAAAGGAAGCAAAGCTATTTTGAGGGCGATTCACAGTGGAGACTCCATGTGCTCCATTTCTGGGGGTGAAGGTCAATAATGTAAGTCAAGCAATAAAGCACAACGAAAGATAGATGGCCAACTATGAGGCACATGATCCTTCTAAATACTCATGTAGGTCAATTCTTTGCTAACAATTTAAATTCTTCGAGGGTTCTGGGAGAGGAAACTCAATCACTTTTATACTCAATTAGTTGTCTGACATGTTACGACCTTGAGAGGGTGTTCTCACGTTAAATTTCTACAAAGTGTAGTAAACTATAGTTTTCTCTTCAAATTGTACAAAATCCTAGCAAGAGGAGTTTCTTCGAAGGAGGAAATGAATAAGCCAATATAAGAAGGGGGTCTTCGAAGGTGTGTCTTCAACAATACCAGCAGATGAAGTACCATGTGTATCATCGAAGGTCCATTGTCATTCGAAGAAGCACCCAACTTATGACAATGTGGTGTTAACTGATGTAAGAGAATCAACAAGCATTAAAGTAGCTCTAAAGAGCAAGGAAGCTGACCAATGGGTGGATCCTATGTTATTAATTCTCCGTGTGTGAGTGTCAGCAGATATCTCTCAAATTTAAGCAAACGATACTAAATTGCAATGAAAAGGATCCTATGTCATCTTCGAGGCACATCTAAGATGGCCATTTTAGGCAGGAAGAGTTAAATTATAAAACACTGATACTATACAAACCCCAACATATCTGTATCGCACATCAATACACCCAAATATATCATTGAATAGTTTTTTAGAACCAAGTAAGAATACTATTGAGGTTTAACCTTCTACATTTTCATCTGAATGAACTTATACTTGAGTGTCTACTAGCTCAATCAATCTCAAATAAAGAACAAATCAAATAATTCTTGATCATTTGATTATTTCTATTTCAAATCAAGATAACAATAATATTTGGTTCGGTAAAGATATAAATATTTTTAGGTTATTTGGATACATCTAAGAGCCATCACAGGTCATCTTGATCAACTAGAAATACAAATTGATGGAACCACCTGGAGATACACCCTAGCAAATTTGACCCTTACTTGTCGAAATCTAATTCATTGCACCCAGGCAAAATTGATGGGGACATCTTGTTGCTCAACCTTTCATATTAGATCACGCTCCTTGATGCCATAGTTGGATAGAGATTAGTGCAAAATATCTTTATTTTGTTCTATTTTGTTAATTAAGTAGTTTATTATGGATTCGAATTAGCCAAATTCATTTTATTTTTAAATTATGGATTTATTTAGTCTCATATGTTTATCTTTACTTTAGTATATGATTAGCTCTTCTACATATAGACTTGTTCTTAAACATTTGATTAAACCTCATGATTGCCATTTGATTCATAAAATTTGAATTTAAATTCATGGAATTTAAATCTAAATTCATGGAATTGAATAAAATTTAAATTCTGGAAAGAAAGGGCCATGGCTTATGGTAAAAATCCTCAGGTCTCTAATTTTATTTTTCCTTTCTCTTTCACCTTTCAAACCTACTGTTAGAAAACTTCCCATCTTTCGGCAAGTTTCTACTATTGTCCTTTTTCTCTTACCAGGGCAATTTGTATAAATTTCTCCCTTTGAAATTTCATGATAAGCTGAACTTAGAATAGTCTCCCCACAATCCTCTGTTTCCCTGTCTCCTACTTTCTTCCTCTCCTACATCTCTTGCCCTTTCCTTTTCCTGTTTTATGCCACTTGGTATTTTCTTTAACCAAATAAACAAATTTACTGATCATTCCACATATATTGTTTATCAGCATAACAGAACAATGTCAGTAATGAAACACAAAAAAATGAAAACAGATTCAATATCCCGAGATTCATTTAAAGAACTAGAAGCTATAATTTACCAAATGCTATACCTGGTATGTGTCTTTTCCAACTGAATCATAGACAACATTTACACCTTTCCCTGAGGTAATATTGTTGACAGCAGCTACAAAATCTTCTTTGGTGTATAGTATAATATGGTGGCATCCATCCTCTTTTGCTTGAGCAGCTTTCTCTTCATTTGAAACGGTTCCAATAACTGTAGCACCGAGGTTCTTGGCCCATTGACAAAGAAGTGAGCCAACCCCACCAGCTGCAGCATGAACTAGAACAGTGTGCCCTGGTTCGACCTGCATTTTATGCAAATTATCTGCTGTTGAAAAATTGGGGAACACCACAGACGAAGCATAATTGAATCAGATATTTTTTGTTCGGCTTCTATGATCTTGATTCTCTCAGCGAAAATAATCGTAATGATCATTCTCACAATATTAGATACTGCAAAAATATAAGAGATGGTGTACGATACAGAACTAGAAAAAATGAAAAGTGTACAAAAAGATATGAGAGATATCAAATACCGCAATAAAATACACCATTACCAATCAAATAACCAATTTGACTTAATATTCCATTGTGTCAAGTACTCAATCAAATATTTCCAGCAGTCACAAAAAATTGTTTCAAACTGATACAAAGTAGACTGGTTTATTATAAAAGTATGCAAGGTAAACAAATTAACATTTTTAATTAAGAGCAAAAAAAAAAAGAATAGAAAAGACTTTGAGATATCAACTTCATCATTCAGCAATATGATTACAGAACAATGATGTTAATCTTTGGTTACCAACTAACCTTAAAGCTTAAGCTTGTAGGTTATGACCCAAAAATAATTTTAAATTTTAACTTCTCCCCCAACATGCTTATTTGGCGCAGAGCATAGAGTTTAAAATAATTAATTTTTTTTAACCTTATATCATAAATAATTGGGGTCACTAGGATTTTAACGTAAAATTTCTGGCTCTAATACTGCGTTGCATCTCTGGTTACCAACTAATCTAAAAGTTTAAGCTTGTAAGTTATGGCTCAGGAATAATTTTATATTTTAATAATTGATATATTTCTTTTATTAAGAAAAATTAAAGAAAAACTAAAATCTATATCTATTCCACAAAATCATCCTTTGTTACACATGTAATGTTAAGTATTCAATATTACAAAGCCATCCTTCTCATAAATTTATTCTACAAAGCCAACCTTTTTGTTCTGTGCATGTCAGCACAAATGATGTTTCACAAATACAACTTATATTTCACTAATTATGGCCTGCTAGACACCAACACATGAAATACATATTTTTGAAATATTTGTACTAACATGAACAAAACATAACAAAATTGAACTACTAGATACAAGTAGAATGGGTTTACAAATAAATCAAAAGATAGGATGCTTTTGAAAAATTCCCTCTTGAAGGATCAGATGGACATCCAGAGGCGGAGTGAATAGACGTAATTTGATAAATAAAACTATCCACGAAATCCAAAAATCATTAGTAATAACTAAAGAGTAAATATCAAAAAGCAATAAATAAGAATCTCAACCAAAAAAATACAAAAATATGTGGTTTAGCACATCACTATGCCTACATCTGTGGCCCGAAGGTACACACATAAAATCTACTAAATAAACTCCTTTCACACTAGGGCAGTGGAAATCCCATTGACTCAGCACCATCTTAAAAATCCTAATTGCTTTGATCATCCCAGCCTAAGGTAGTTGTCACATCCGACTTATCCTCCTCCAATATCTCTTTACTCACACCATCAAGACTTCAACATTTCAATTATTTAACCTTGGCTTGAACCCATTCAAGCCTACGCAGTCAACTAAAACACAAAATAATAGTAAGCCAACTTAAACTTATTGTCAAACATCAAAATAAAATATCAATAGAAATAAGGGAGGAACCAACACCGCTTTTAATATTCAATCTCCCAATTTAAAATTCCATGATTTACGACTGAATGCATGCTGCTTTAAAATGTAAAGGTTGATGAGGATGACTGATAGCTGATGAATGAATGTTTCCGCATTAGATGATAGAAATTATCATTCAAATGAAATTAAAAAAAAAATTGCAAGTAGTGCAATTTTCATGACTTCCTAACAGCTAGAAGGATCAACAATTGTAAAATGAGAAGGGCAGGAGAAATAGAAGAAAAGAAGGAAGAAAAAAATGAAGAAAAAGAATCAAAGAGAATTTCGCAACCTTAAAACACTGTCGAAGTAGCATGTGAGCAGTCATGCCCTTCAACATAACAGAAGCAGCAACCTTGAAATCAAGTGAAGGAGGAACAGGCACTGCTACCCTGGCGGGAAGGATTTGTTCTTCTGCATACGATCCCATAGGGTTCCCAGCATAAGCAACTACATCACCTATTTTTCTGCCAGTCAAACCAGGCCCAACAGCAGTTACAACTCCAACAGCTTCCCTTCCTAACAGGAAAAAAATCATATATAAACCAAACTTTACAACAAAAAAATTAAAAATGAGAATAGGTAATGAAAGACATAAAAGGCTTGAAATGACACAAGAAAAATGAGATAATAGTTATGTTGCAACTATATATGACTCTTAGCATATAGAATATGTCAAAAAGAATAACCTTTTTTTTATATCGAAAAGAATAAGAATAATCTTTTGGGGGAATATTCAAGGCAATGACATTAACATTTTTTTGGGTAAATTGCAACTAGGACCCTGAGGTTGAAAGGGCGTTGCAAGCTGGTTCAAACTTTTTAAAAATCCTAATTTGAGTCCTTGAGTTTGTAAAAATGCTATCGTTCGGTCCAAGTAAAACATAATTATTAATTTTTTTACCATTATATCATAAAATTATTCCAAATTATTTATTTTTTAGCTTTTTAGAATATAATTTTAAAATATTAATATTAATATTTTTGTTTTAAAATTTTTAGAGTAAAGAAAACAAGAAGATGTGCAAAATTAAATTTTAGGCTTTTATTAAAATTTTAAAGAAATCTGAGAATAGAAAAGTATAATAGTCCATTAACATGTGTAAATTATTCAAATTAGTCAAAACAATGATCAAATTTTACATTTTTTTATTAAGAAAAATTAGTGAAAAAAGTAAAATTCTAAAACAGGGACCAAAACTATAGTACTTTTACAACCTTAAGGACCAAAATCAAGATTTTGTAGAAGCCGAAGCCAATTTGCAATGCCCTCACGACCTTAAAGGCCGGATGCGATTTATCCTTTTTTAAAAAAAGGTTGTGATTTGAGAAAATTGACACTGGTTGCTACCAAAGACCCTATCTTTTCTCTCCCTCCAAATGAAGAAGGTGATGGTGTCAATATCAAGAAAGGTAAAGTTCTTATAGTTCATAGATTTAAAGTGAGAATACAAAACAATGATAATCATGGATAGTAACTTGTGATGCAAATGATGAATGCCACACTAGCTAGGAGCTTAAGACATTAGAAAAAATTTCATATTTAAAGAAGTGATTAAAAAGAGATGCTTATGAAAAAGAATGCAAAAAACATGGCATCGAATCAGATCCTATTCCACACAAAAAAAAGGAACTTGTTAATTACTGACTTTATCATAGCAATGATATCTTTCAACCCATTGATAGGCTTGGTGCAGCTCAAGTGTTTGATTGATGCAAGAGATTAGTACGCAATTTTCCAACACAAAATAACACGAATTTAGAAGACATTGCTACTACTGTAAAGAAGTGAAGGTAAGTATTAAACCAAATGTGCTTGGCCCGACTCAAATAGGAGATTCATGTTAGAGCAATATTTTAAAAACTTTTGAAACAAAACTATACCATGCCAAATAGTAATGCCACTAAATTTTTAGAGTGTATTACATTTTTAGACTATATGACAAGATTGAAGGCCAATATCTCCTTGAAAAATATGAGGAAAACATTGTTGAAGGTGAATGTCACAAGCACATTCCCCCAACAAAGAGAATGTGATGACCTGTAACTAAGGCTAAGAGTGAATGTTAGGATAATGTACCTATGATTGAATTAGAATCACTTGAATAAGGAGCGGCTCCTAGCAGGTTTCTCGGTGAAAGAGCATATGAATGAATTATCCTATATCAAAAAGAAATAGGAGTTTCTGAGCTGAATAATTAAATAGTGTAATTCCAATATATAGAGCCATCTTTTAGAAAAAAACTTTGAGGCTAATGATAAGAAACTTCATAATCAAGCATACTTGAGTTAGGGCAGTACTAAGATAGGTAATATCTTGGGAATTACTCAAGTCATGCAGTTCCCTAAGGCTAAAGTGAACAATACATTTACATTTGGATCACAAGATGTTACAATAAGGTATCAGAGCTGGCCTCTTATATTACAATGTGATTTGAGGACGAACCAAAAGGAAGTTAGCGGGCTTATGATAACTCATAACCAAAGAGAGAGGAGTGTGATCATCAAAGTGATATCTATATGTTTAAACCAGAATCACTTTAGAAAGTAAGCAGCTCCTACCAGACTTCTAAGTGGAGGGAAATAAAAATAAATCACCTCACAAAGAAAGGAAGAGAAGTTCCTAAGTTGTATAAGTAAATAACATAATCATATATGTTGAGGCACCTTTTGGAGAAAAATCATGAGGCAAATGATGAAAAACTTTATAGTTAAAGTACTTGAGCCAGAGTAATACTAGAATAAGTGACCTCCTACAAAGTACTCAAGTCACATGATTATCTAAAGCTAAAGTGGATAATACTTCTATATTGGATCAAGACATGTTATGGAGAATCTACAATGTTTATCAGAAATCTAGTAGAATGAATAGTTTAAACAAGAATACCAGGAGTGAAAGGCAAATCAGTCTTGTAAACTCCTTTGCGGAAGTAAACATCGATGAAGTTAACCCCAATTGCTTTGTTCTTGACTCGAATTTCACCTTCCTTTGGTTCTCCAACATCCACTTCCTCCCACTTCAATACCTGCATCACACCAAGATTTTGGGTAAGTGGTAAAAGTATAATGATCATAATACTACAAAACAAAATCAAAATAATAAGAAAAAATGACAACAAAAGCAATATGTAGACTTCATTTGTACTGGTTACATTTAGTACCTAATACTCATTGGATTTCCACACTGCCAATGACACCAAAAGAAATCCTTCAATCCCAAAACGAAATAAGCAAAAAATGCAAAATCTAAGATTATTTTTATTTATCGTTTTTCTTTTTTAAACTGTAGTATTTGGTATGCCATTATTTGCTTTTATTTTTGCATTTATATCAACCAATTGAATTTCAATTGTAAAACAGTCTATATAAGGAAACTAGACTATTGTAGCAATTTTGATCTTAGAATGAAATATTATTGAGATTGAAATTAGTGCGTTGTATCCTAATGAAGGCAAATGTTGAAGCCATGGGATACAATTTCACCATTCCTTTCTTCTTCCTACGCACGAGCCCAACGTCATCCCTTGCCCACATCGAATAGCACTGAGTTTACAGTCATTACCACAACTTCATCGGAACCCTCGTTGAGTCAAGCCTCCCACACCCTAATGTGAGATCCCATAAGCCAACTCCCAACACACCACACTGCCACCTTAGATCATTCGTGCATCTCGCACGCTCTCTTTACCAATCCCATCATTCACCCACCTACACCACCTCCATTCTACAATTTCACAAGCGACCTGCGTGTGTATAACTCTCCTCCATTATGTACTGACCATCACAAACTTTTCAATTGACTGTTGCGGCCAATAGCTAATCTATCGTAGCCATTCTATAATTCAAGATCTACGGCTATCAGTAACTCTAAAACCTAAACAAATATATTGGATCTCCTTTGAAAATTAGTGATGATTTTCAACATTAAGGACTTGTTTGGTTCGAGCTTTTTTTGACCCAACACAAATTTTAACTGTAAAAATCAATTTTATTTCGCATCCAACACAAACACAAATATTAGAGTTAACTTTATTACACATTTTACACACTTCCTAGTATTAAACTAAACTTTTTTCTTATTAAACTTATAAAATAAAATATTTTTTCTCTTATCCAAAATTCAATCCTCAAGCTAAACAAGGCCTAAGATTACTTGATTTGCTCACTTGTGAACCTACTACTATTTCTGAAAGATAATTACTATTGAGTAAAACTTGCGAGAAATTTCATTTTTTACGTACTCTAGCTTTAATTTACTCAAATAATATTGTTTAAATTTTTGTGGTGAACTTTTTATTTACTAATGATCTTATTTCCTTTCATATTTTAAAATCAATTTGTTTGCAAGAGACTAGATTCTAAGTGAATGTTTGACTACCCAACATCGATTAATGGTTTTAGATTCCGAGATAAAGTATTTGAGAAGAAATAATAAGTCAAAATCCTATCCTCGGACTCGATGGTGGAATCTAAAGAATGAGAACAAATGTATATTTAAGAAGAAGGTTCTAGAACTTGGGCAATGGAATATTAACGGGGAAACTGATCTTATGTGGTTGACAGTTGCTAACTGTATCCGTAAGGTGGCAAAGGATGTGCTGGGAGAATCCCAAGGAATGATTCCAAATAATAATAAGTGGGAGAAATATAAAGTGGCTCGACGAGAGTCTAAAAAAGCAGTAGGCAATGCAAAAAATATGGCTCTTGAGGATTTATATAAGAAGCTAGACACTAAAGAAGGAGAAAGTCAATTATATAGGATTGCCAAGGCAAGAGATAGAAAAACTAAAAATTTAATTGAAGTAAAATGTATTAAAGATGAAAATCAAAAAGTACTTTTTATGGAAGAAGATATCAAAAATAGATGGATGAGTTACTTTCAACAGCTTTTCAATAAAGATTGTGAAAATTCAATTGATTTTACAGAATTCAGCACCCTAAAAGAAAGTAAAAATTACTCTTACATCCGACGTATTAGTAAAGTTGAAGTCTGGAAAGCTTTAAAGAAGATGAAGCATAAAAAAGCAGTAGGACTAGATAACATT
>JAEMOT010001576.1:121632-167615 GCA_019297695.1 Apostasia ramifera | reverse complement strand
GTTCGGACACAAGGAGGTTTGACTAAAGATTTTCCTATTACAGTTGGATTACACCAAGGCTCGACTTTAAGTCCGTATCTTTTTGTTTTGATTATGGAAGTCATGATTGGACATATCCAAGATGAAGTGCCTTGGTGTATGATCTTCGCAGATGATATTGTCCTTATTGAGAAAACTAAAGAGGGAGCTAAAGCGAAACTAGAGCTTTGGAGGAATGCTCTAGAATCTAAAAGTTTGCATCTCAGTAGATCAAAAACTGAATATATGGAGTGCACATTTAGCCAAGAAAGAAATACTTATATTGGAGATGTGATAATTGGTGATCAAATTGTCAAGAAGAGAGAGCGCTTTAGATACCTTGGATCAATTATACAAAATGATGGCGAAATAGATAATGATGTTATTAGCAGGATTCAAGCAGGCTGGGTAAAATGGAGAAATGCTTCTGGTGTGTTATGCGATAGAAAAATCTCATCCAAAATTAAGGGTAAATTTTATAAAACTGTAGTAAGACCAGCGATGATATATGGTGCTGAATGCTGGCCTGCAAAGAAGAAACATACAAATAAAATAAATGTTGCAGAAATGAGGATGTGTGGATGTGTGGATATACACAAAAGGATAGAATGAGAAATGAGTATATCCGAAAGAAAATTGGTATTGCACCAATTGAGGATAAACTTAGAGAAAGTCGGCTTCGATGGTTTGGACATCTAAATCGTAGGCCAATTGAAGCTCCAGTTAGAAAAATTGAGTTACTGTATTTTGCCCATGTACAAAGAGGAAGAGGGAGACCAAAGAAGACATGACAAGAAACTATAAGGAGTGATCTTAGTTACTTAAACTTAGATAAGAATTTGGTAACTGATAGAGCGCAATGAAAACAAAGGATTCATGTAGCTGACCCCACCTAGTGGGATTAAAGCTTGATTGTTGTTGTTGTTGTTACTTTATCTCTTGATCTCTGAATTAAGACTGCACTCGCACCATAGTTCCACATAAAACTGCCTATGAGGCTTCTATTGAGTACTTCAATTATTAATTTGGTATTTTTTATGGGCTAAGTGATGCGTTGATCACGACCATCCACATGACATCTTAGTCAATGAAGTCAAAGCCCTCTATCAAAATGCAAAGCCGAGCCAATCCGATCGAGATCCAAAAGATCGCCAGGGCGAACATCGTATTCCACCAAATTCTCCAGCAGAAACTAACGATACATAAAAAAGGTACCTACCCCAGTAGTGATAGCAATGAATATAATGAGTATCATCCATCCATAAGCATTAGCAAATATAGCCTACACCCCAACAAGAATAAAGTTGACCTGCAACAAACTGGGAACCGCTAGAATCCAACGGCCCACAATGAGTTGTGTTGCTCCTTTGAAGATCATTGGTTTCTCCACAATTCCAGTTGGCTAAAAGTCAACTTTGATGACGCATTTCAACGCAATGGCATAACAGGACCTACTTATTTGATTAGGGATAGCCCATGACAGCAAGTTAAACCTCAAGGGAACAAATATTTACATGTCTAACTCTTATTATAATATCTTGCGTCTCAAATATAAAAGTATTGTCTACTTTAGCTTTAAAAAATTACGTGACTTGAGTGCTTCCCAAGAAAGCCACCCATCTGGTACTACTCAAGCTCAAGCCCATTTAACTGTGAAGTTTCTCATCATTAGCTTCACAGATTTTCCCCCAAGTACACCTTTACTATTTGGAATCATATTGTTTACTTATACAACTCAGGAACTCCCTCACCTGTTTTGATGTACAATAATTCATTCATGTGCACCTCTCACTACTCACCATTCAGCTTAAAAACCTATCAAAAGTCACTCTTTACTATAGTGATTTCTTCTATTAGGATATCACCTGACAATCACTCTCTATCTTCTTCGGCCACGAGTCATCACACTTATAGTAGAGAAGTCAGCCTTGGAAGGAATGAAAGTAATTGTGAACAAGACAACTACTCATGCAGGAATATGGCTAGAAGGGGATGCCTCAGAAGTCTTAAAACTCATAGAGCTCACATACAGCTGATATCACCAATATACACAACGGAAAGAACATAGCTTGATACAAGACAGTCAAATTCCTTTTCGTTTCCCTTTTCGTAAAATCTCTCATATTGAAAGGAATGCAAACAATGCTACAACTACTTAGGTCATATAGTAACTCTAGGAGATTTTATATGGGTGAGGGAAATGCCCCAACCCAATGATATTGCACCCTCTTAAGAAGGGATCATAGTTTTTTTTTTTTTTGAAAGCTAGAAGGAATCATAGCTGATGTACATTGTTGTACTTTTATTTTGAGTAATGAAAGGCCAAGGCAACACTTTCGGAAATGTTAGCTACTTAAGGAAAATTACTGTCACACAGTTTTTCAGAATTAAGCCGCTCGACTTTCTTACAAGTTCCATCAAAAAAAAAAATTCTTACAACAGGGCCTATCGCAGCTTAAATGTAAGTCATCTCCTGAAGAACTCAACTTACTCCGTTCCTAACACAATCTTAATCATAAACTGTTTCCAAAGTCTTGATCTTACTTCAAGTAATTACGGCGCCAAGGAAATTTGGTGGCCGCAAACGCCAAACAGAGATTCAAAGATAACTAACTCCAGAAAGAGCTAGAGAAAACGTTTTCTGGCCTAACAAGTTCAATTAGTTTGGCAGAACAAAAGACAAGCTTGCCTCCGGGCCTCCGAGCTCATGAACCCTAACAGCCTTCACCATCTTTGCCTCCGCCGCCGGCGCCGCCGCAGCTACTGAAGCTCTGATCGGTCAGCTTCTGATTCTTTCGAAAGCCACACAGCTGAAAACGCATGATAGGTTACATAGGGGTGTTAAAAATATCCGAAACTCGAAACTCGCTCGGAACTCGTTCAATTTTTGAATCGACTCGAAATCGGTTCGAAAATTTTGAATCGAATCATGAGCTAAGGATTTTGGCTCGAAGTTCATTCCGAGCCAATTTCGAGTTGGCCCTAGCTCGCTCGAAACATGATTCAATTTGGCTCGAAATTATATGTATAGCATAAATAATATTGATATATTATATAAACATATATATAAGTAAATTGTTATTTTATATAATTTAGTTAGTGGTTTAGTGGTAGAGTAGAGGAGATTTACAGTTTATTTTCCTCAAGGTCTAGGGATCAAATGCTCTTAAATACATTTTTTTTACAATTTCGAGCTGATTCGAATCATGATTTGAGCTGGCTCGAAATCGAGTCATTTCGAGCCGAGCCAGCTCGAATCATATCCCATTTCGATTTCGGACCGATTTCGAGCTGAGCCGAGCTCGAAATTTTCAATTTCGAGTTGAGTTTGACTCGCTCGAAATCGGCCCAATAACAGCCCTAGTCATAGGTATTTAATTTATTATTATTCTAATATTATATTATATAATTTAAATGACATGAGATATATTTTTTAATTAATAATTCTATAATTAAAAAAAAAATATTGATAAGTATCATTAAATCAAATAATTATTTTCTTTATATAACATAATATAACATTAAATCAAACGCACTCTAAATACTATTTAAATCATTAAAGTATTATGTTAAAGATGTACGAAATATTAAGAATGTGCTAAGTGTTTTTAGGGCTGCTTATTGGACTGGTTCGATTCGAAACCGGTCCAGTAAGAACCGGTTCGGTCCAGAACCGGTTGGACCGGACCGGTTCTAACCGGTTTTGGGCCGCAGAACCGGTCTGGATTGGTTCTGCGTAAGCAGAACCGGTTATTCGGTTCGGAATCGGACCGGTTCCGTTGAACCGGAACCGGTCCGGTTCAATTTCTTTTAAAAAAAAATTCAAATAACTGTTTTAAATTTTAAAATGACCATTTTAAGGTCATTTTAGACTTTTTAATATGTATTAAACTTTCTATAAATAGTACAATTTTTTGATGATAATTCCTACATTTTCATCAATTAATTCTGTCATTCTGCTCTGTCAAAAAACCTGCAAACACGTTTTAATGGCTTCCCAACGTCGATTCTCTGGCGTTTCTTCTTCAAGTGGAGATGTTGGCACCAGCACTGACCCGTCAACGCAATCATCAAGTATCTCTAATAAGTCTCGAACGAAATGCAGTAAGGTCTGGGATTTTTTTGATTTACAAATTAAACCGAATAGCAATTCGGAGAGACCTGAATATGTCGCTATTTGTAAAATTTATAAAAATCAATATTCATATAAATAAGGTGGTACCGGTGGTGGGACTAGTATATTTAAGAAACACCTAGTTAGATTTCATAAGTTTGATAAAAAAACTTGTCAACCTACTACTATAGAGCTAACCCAAACACAACTCAATCCACAGAGTGGATCTATGCCGTGGGCTTTTAGAAATGATAAAGTACGTCGAGGTTTAGTTCGATTTGTAGTACGAACCGAACAGCCATTTACTATATATGAAAAAGAGAAATTTTTAGAATATATTATTCAATATTTACAGCCTCAATATACTCGTATTTCTAGACATACACTTAAAAAAGATTGTATGTCAATGTAGATTTTTTTATATTAATTTTGTCAAAAATATTACAAAATATATAATTTTTTTATAAAATATATAAAATATATATATTTTTAAATTCATTTACCCGATTGACCCGACCCAACCCAAATATATGGATCCGGACCGGACTCGGACCGGATCCAAGGTAGGCTAACCGGTTCCGGACCGGATCCGGAACCGGTTGGAACCGGACTGGACCGGTTCCAGGTCCAACCGGACCAGGAACAGGTAGAACCGGACCGGAACCGGTCCGGTCCGGTCCAGTAACCAGCCCTAAGTGTTTTATATTTGGCAATTGCTGCCTACCCCATAAATTCTTGCTAAATATACAGCTCGAATTGGTATGTATAGTGGTAATAATACTAAGTATTATGGGATTCCTAGAATTATTACATTAAAGAAGCTACAAAATATTAAAAAAAATGTAAATATTTTTTATTTAAAAATGATGAGTACCAAAAATTTATATTGAGAAATTACAATATACACTATTAATAATGCCAAGTACTGTGTAATTTATAGAGTTATTGTGTTTCAGGTGCAATAAAATACTCCAAGCAAAATCAATATTTCATATCTCATAAGTTATGAGTACTCTAAAATTTTATACATAATACATAGTTTAAACCATTGTATATACTGTTAATAATGATAAGTATTGTACTTTTATTCTATATTTATAAGTATAATTCTTTTAATCTTTTATTTATATACATCTATATATATATATATATATATATATATATATATATACTCATCTTGGACATTATGTTTGTTGTACATAAATTATTTATTTTAAGAGAAGTAAATAACTATAATGTTAGCTTATTATAATTTTTTAATATGTACTTAGTACTTTTCAAATCATACTTAATTTTAATGTTATGCTTTATCAACTGCATATTACTAATTATGCATTATATATTATTTAAAAAATAATAAGTATCAAATATATATATTTCAATACAGAATTACAAAGAATAATATCATACAAAATAAGATCTGTACATCTCATAATATTTATTAAAGTGAGCTTCTTATAAAATATTTATTTTTTTTTTGAATGCTTCTTAGCATCTTTAATATTATAACTCAATGATTCAAACAATACTTAGCATTATCAACAATATACATGGCAATTTGAATTATATACTTAGTATAAATTTATAAAATATTGATCATTTACTAGATATAAAAGATTGTAAAATCTCCCTTTAAAATTTGCCAATTATTTGAATATAATTGCCATTTCTATATCTCCATAGTTAACAATGCCTCTTAACTATATACTTAGTATAAATTTATAAGATATTATTCATTTACTAGATATAGAAGATTGTAAATTCTTCATATAAAATTTGCCAACTATTTGAATATAATCATCATTTTTATGCCTGTACAGTTAACAATATCCCTTAACTCCATCTCTTTCTCCACTTTGTTTAGCTCGGCCTCCATGCAGCTAGTGGGCCAGACTAGCCACTTGTCACTATTCAAGTGGCTCCCTAAAGATTGAGTTAGAACTCAGCCCGAATAGAATAATTTCTTAAATAAGTTGAGTGAGGACATAAAGTTAAAAAATCATTAAATACAAGTTCAAAAAAGAACAGTTTTCAAATATAAGGCTTTGTTTGGTACTAAGAAAAAAAAGAAGATTTGGTTGAAATTTTTAGTGATTTTTAAAAAATGTGTATGATGTGAAATAAAGTAAGTTGGTTATATTAAAAATTGTGTATGATGTGAAATAAAATTGATTGATTTATTGAGAATTGTGTTGGATGTGAAATAAAGTGATTGTTTAATGTTGGAATTTGTGTGAGATGAGATATAAAATAATTTTTAAAGTTTTTTTAAAATAAATTTAAGATTTTAGCTATGAGTAATTTTAGCCATGATTTTTAGTCCATTGCCAAACAGGATTTAAGTGTCAACATTAAAAATCTTAATTTAGATCCTTCAAATAGTGATTTGTCCTATTGTTAGGTTATGAAGTGAATAATATTGTTTGCCTTTCAATATTTTGGTCAAGCAATGTGTCTAGAATAGTTGATTGGATGCATTTGTAACTACCTTCTTAGTTTTGTAATCCTCTGTTGGCACCAAAATGTTCATTGTCATCTTCGAAATATGGCGCAACTTAATCTCCTTAAAGGCCCTGTTTGGCGCGAGGACCAAAATAGTACTAGTTTAAATAATAATAATAATAATAATAAATAAATTATTTTAATTATTTTACATAAATTTTAATATAAAAAATAATATTTTACTTCGCATACTCAATAATTTTTAATAAAAATATAAACTTTATTTCACATCTTAGGTCAAAATGCTCGATTTGAATATTTTGGTCTAGAATGTGAAATAAAATTGATATTTTTATTTTAAATTGTTTAGTATGTAAAGTAAAATAATATTTTTTATATTTGAATTTGTGTAAAATGATTTAAAAAATTTATTTATTTATTATTATTGTTGTTTTTCAAATTAGTACCATTTTGGTCCTCGCGCCAAACAGGGCCAGTAGTGTTCAAATAAGGTACTAGGAATGTTTGAAAATTGGATACATTTGCAACTACTTCATTGTAGGGCTGTTACCGATCCGATTTCGAGCCGAGTTAATACCGGCTCGAAATCGGATTGATTACATTTTGATCGACTCAAAATCGACTCGAGCTCGATTGGGTTCGACTTCGAGCAGGCTAGAGTCGATTCCAATCGACTTCGAGCCGATTTCAATTCATTTTCGAGCCAGCTCGAAAATGAATCAAATCTCAATCTTACCCGACTTGATCCAACTCGAAATCGGCTCGATTTATAATATATATATATTATATAACTTGTATATATATATATATATATATTATATATTTAATATATATTTTATATACATATATTATATATACGTATTATAATATAAAATGTATTTTAATTCGAGCCGATTTCAAGCTGGATCGAGCCGAGCCTACCCCGGCTCAAAATCGGCTCGAAATTATTACCGAGCCGAACTTTTAGCTCATTAGTCAGCTCATTTAGATCAACTCGATTTTAATTCGATTTAAAATCAATTTAATTTTCGATCAATTTTCGATCTTCGATCCATATTAACGCCCTTACTTCATTGCAATGTCTCTACCCACTCGTTGGTGCTGTTGTCTTCTCAGTGATGAACGCAACATTCACAAAACCTTTTCCTCATATTCCACAAATAGTACATACTAGGCCCATAAGAGAAACCCTGTTTTGAATTTCAAGGAAACAAATATGGTTCATTTTTATAAAATCACAAAAATATAATGAGAGAATAATAATAAAAGAGAATTGTTATAATCCAAACATAATAACATCTAGACCATACTAATTGGAAAAAACATAAACGGTAATTTCAATACTAAAACTTAATCATCCAATGGACACGAAGAACAACCCGAGTGATCGGAGGCTACTGTTAACCTAACAATCATGCATTGCATCCTGGTCATACATGTGCTCTTGGGATACACACAAAGTGATAAAAAATGAGGATGGACTCATCAACTTGACCCCCTCACCTTTTAGTCATCATCAATTGTCCACTTGACATCAATCAGCCCCATGACTACAAACAAATCATCAACATTCTAGTGCATTTCATTGAGAAGAAGTTACTAGGCATCGTTCTATGAACATCAGCACAGCCCTTTCATTTGGTGGTTGTTGCCTCTTTCCCACTACTTTCACTCAATCGAAGCTAAACTTCCTTCACATAACTGTCGCATGGATCATCTCCCATGTTTTTGCTCCCACAATCGTAAAATGTGAGTCATTATGATGGTGATAATTATACTAGGACTAATACATGCACATTCCCCTCACTTGGGGGTGTACCTCATAATAGATTATTTTCTGTACTTATAGCATATTTAGCAATTTTGTAATCTCTTTATCCTCGATAAATATTTTTCAAACAACCTCTAGCCATTATATTTTTCTTTTATATATAAGGGTTTTTTTTTATAAAAATTCATATATCTATCTTCTTTTCTTTTGCTTTTTTGTTTTATCAACCTCACATTATAAATCATGCACTTAGAGAGAGGTCATCGGGCGATTAATCCAATGACCTTTAATAAGATAAAATCACAGATCAACACACATAATTAATAGTTTATATAAATGATATGAGTTTTAATACGATTGATTAGGACTTTGACAAACTTGGCCCAAACATGCCCCATTGACATTCCCACTTTTGAAACAATTTAAAAATAGCATGAATAATGCAAGCTTTATTATTTAGTTTTACTTAAAACTAATACTCAGATTGGAGAAAGCTAAGAGGATTGCAAACAGGTTGATAGCAAATGTAAAATATAGAGCTTTTTATAACAGATTTTTCTTTTTCTTTGTTGTGCTCTGGAGAACATTACTTCAATAAAGTTAAATCACGACGATAAATTTAAATAGAATAATACATTAAATTCTCAAATCTTTTATATTTCACTTTAAATTCCCAAGAAATATAGAATATAATAAGATAGGGCTTTTTATCTACTTATTCTCTCACTTAATGTTGTCGTCGTCGCTTCTATTGCCCTAATTTCTGCCTGTCCCTCTCATCGATCCTGCGTCGATCATCTGCAGCGACTGTGCACAACCCTCGTCGATACCGTGTCTGTCACCCTTATCAACACCCTTTTCTTCTGTCATTTTCCCTTAAAGCTTTGAGTGCTTCAATCCTCATCTTCGTCAACCTATCCATAAAGATCTGTGAGTAGCTCACCCCCTTCATAGCAGATCAAAAGAAGCTTTACTATAACTAATAGTGACTCAATAAGCTGAAATCAGTGATTCAAAGAGCTTTGACTTTAAATTTTTAGGTCAGGCTTTATTTTCATCATTAAGCTTATTATCTGTACTTCTTTCATTTGTATGTTGTGTTAGAATCTTCAGATTACTTTCTTGCTCAAGTTTTTTTTCATTCTTTAATTAACAATAGAATTTAAATTCAGAAAAGATGACAAACAAATTTGTTATAGCCAATTACATTAATTCATCTGCTGTTCAGATCTATTTAAGTAAATGTTAATAAGCATCACAACATACGTATAAGGATATGCACATATCGAGATAATGTGATATAAAAATAGTTATTCTAAATGAATATATTTTAACACACATAAATGCCTGCCCTGTCAGTTGTAAGTTGTAACATCACTGTCATGATGTCTCTTCTTCTCATTCTCTCTCACAATTATAACACAGGAAGAGAATAAGTACAAAACCCTTAAAACACAAGTTGCTTGGCCCCTAGCTTTTCCTCTTGATTTATGCTAAGAATCTGATGATTCTACACAGAGGAAAAAGAATCAAATGAGAAGATTTTTTGTTGCTTGTTTGCAGAATCCAAACCTTGTAAATGGACCGAGTTTGATCAATTTAACCGAGCTTGTTGGAATCCAAACCGAATACGTTCTTTTCAGTAAATCGTTCATGAACTGTAATTGTTCGACAATATTTTTCAAATTCAAGATGAATTTCGACTATCGAGTTAAATTTTGGTGTTCATAATATTTTGGTGCCCTACTTCAGGGACTATGAAGTTTTGACCACTTGAACAACCAAGCACAGCCCACAAACTTGGTTTTCATTTTATGACATTATTTAATTCTCCTTGGAGGTTCAAAGAATTTCACAAGAATAGTACTTGGAAATTTTTGTTTTCTTATTTTAAAATAATAAAAATTATTCATAAAATATTAATTAGACATCACATGTTACCTAAACTTTAATATAAAATATAATTTTTATTTTATATCTTATATAATTTTAATTTTTTTTAAGATAAATGCATATGTCACCCTTAAATATGACCTTATTTGACATTCAAATTAAAATTTATGTCACTTCTAAATATGAATGGTATTTAAAATGATTATTCCCTAAAATTTATATCTATCACCACTAAAATATTACTTATATTTTCTGTTTTTTTTTTTTAGTGATAGCTGTAAATATTCACTTTTTAAGGTGACTGATATAAATACTTATCATGAAGTTAAATGAATAATAAAAGTATCTTAGAATTTGACAAACATAAATCTCATTAAATACATGTCAACCTGTAAAATTGTATCTATATATTAACCACCATTCAAAATTTATTTACGTTAGTGCCACTATATAATATTAAATATTACATAAATGTTACTCAGGTTAACATTTGTTAAGAATAAATAAAATATGCATGGAACATTTTATCCATAAACTATTATCGGCCTAACACCATCCCACAATAGTCGCAATGCCCAATCGCCACCAACCATCGCTATTGGCCTGCTACTATCTCATCAACCGCTACAACTAGATGGCTGCCATACTACCAGCCAATGTCACCATAATCCGACCATCGCCAGCAAGCATTCTCTCAGCCACTTATCACCAACCATTATGCCACCACTGCTGATCACCACCATAGTTGTTTCGACTAGGTTAATTATAGTTTAACTATAGTAATATTGACGAAATATCACTACTATAATATTTAAAATTACATAACAGAGCATACGTAAATAAATAAGAAATGATAATTAATATATAAATATAATATTACAGATGTAATTACTCTTAACATTTTATAGAATCATTTAATTCTGTTTCTCATCTGATGAAATTACTTTATTTTTCATTATATTTTTAACTTTGCTGGGTCTCCCTTCAATCATCTATATACCCAAGAGTGAGGCAGGAGCATGCAGAAGACCCTTTGTACTGCTCTGCATGCAGAAACAAGAGTTCACTTTTTTGAAACTATCATTACTTTCATTATGTCCCTTGAGGTCTCTCTCCAAAAATTCCATCATAGATCAAATCTTCAAAGCTTATGCTCCACTTTCTGTTATTAGAAAGAGCAGTACTTGCCATTGGCTCACATTATAAATTCTCTGTGACAGGCACATGGATAGCATCATGAGAATAAGAAATTATTCGTCAGTTTTTCGGGATCCTGTTATCGGGAAACTCGGGAATGCTTGATTAACTTGGGCCGGTTTTTAGAATGAGGAATTGTCGACTCAATAGTTTCGATAGTTTTAATTTCATCAATCTTTCAAGTTTCATTTCGTATCAGTTTTATCGCTCCATACTTTGGTGAAATGCGGTTAATTTCAACCGAGTTATAAATCCTTTGTTAAAACTTTATTGGGGCCACATAAGAATCTGTTCTTCTTGTTTTTGGTATAAATAGAAGCACATTTTCTAAATTTATAATAATTACTGATCATCAAGGTTGAAGCTGTGCTTGATTTTCAACTCTAATCAAATGATTTTGGGATGAGTTTGACTTAGTGGATATGTCAGAATAAATATCATCTATATCTCTAAAATTAGAGGGTAATATTAAATACGTCCATGATTTCAAAACTCTTTCAACGTTCCTTGAGATTGACTTAATATTTAACTTACATTTTTTATAAATTATGTTATTTTTTCACCATTCTTTAAACAAATTTTATTTTTAAATTAAATTTTTAAATATAAAATAATAAAAGTTCTATCACATTTCATGATCCCTATGTACACAGGGCAGCCCCGCCAGTGGCCTCTTGCCATATGAGACAACGATCCTACTCTTGCACCCATGCACACATAGAGATTGTACACGCGGAAGTCTCCCTGCATGGCCATCAATAGAAGAAGGCTAGGGTAGGAGAAATGATGGGAAGATTGTGATGCCCATGGCCAAAGAAAGCAGGGAGTGTTTGTTAGGTAGTTTCCTAAGAGAAAGAAATTAGTGAGACAAAATATAATTCTTGGCAGGCTTCTACACTAATAAATAGTGGTGAGAGGTGAACAAAAATGAATCATCCCACATCAGAAAGGGAGAAAATCCTGAGTTGTATAAGTAAATAACATGATTTGAAATGATAGGAATATCTTTTCGAGCAAAATTATGAGGCTAATAATGAAAAACTCTATAGTTAAGCATGCTTGGGCTGAAGTAATGTCAAATAAGTGATCTCCAAGGAAGTACTTAAGTCATACAGTTTTCTAAAATCAAAGTAAATAATACCTCTGTATCTGGATATAATAGTATTTTTTTAAGGTTTTTTTAAAAAACTTTTTAATTGAAGGACTTGATTAAAATATTAATATCAACTTCAAAAATCTCATTAACAATTTTTGAAAACATAAATTTACTTAATATTATCCCATAATTTTAAGGATTTCGATGTTATTTACACTTCATTTAAAGCTAACTTCAAGTTAGTTGGAGCCTTGGAGGTGATCCCTCAAATAGATGTTGCATTTGAATTCACCTAGAATTATGATGTGCTTCGAGTTGTCTCTTAATTAATTTATTTCTGATCAAGTTGATTTGATTCAAATTAGGCTTGGATAGAATTTTGAGTTTGTGTTAGCTAGTTTGAGTTGATCAAATATAGATAAATTTAAATTTGAGTTAATTTGAGCTGATCATAGTTAGACTTGAGTTTGAGTTTAACTTGTAGATGTAAAAAATATATCCCAATACCGAACTGCCAGTGTACATTCTCCTTATCAGTGACAATCAATTTGAAGTTCGTCGGCTTAAATATTTTTGAAAATCGATCGACCACCATAAAGATGCAGTCATGTGAGAACGTCAATTGAAATGCTCTCCGATAGCTTAGAAGATATGAGCAGTGAATTTGAACCTTTGTATTCTGTTTACAGGCTTTGATGTTGTAACAGAGAATATAATATTCATGAATTTTTTGATGTCTCAATCAATGCAAATATTCTTCTTAATAGTTAAAACATCCCTATAGTATGTTATTAAAAAATCTACATCTAACTAATTTTCAAAGAAAAACATGATCCAAATAAGTTTCTCTCCTAAATATTAAACTAAGGTAAATGACTAACCTCTACCTTACATTCAGGGTAAGTTAGGTTTCAACTTCTTAAACTATATTAATTATTTGGATCGACTTTCTCTACCGATTTATTGATTAAAATATGAGAACTCTTGCCTATTTAACATCATATTAGAATACTGATTTGTTGCATTGCATATGAGGAGTCCCATATTCGAATACCGATTTTATTTTTTTTTTGAAAATCAACCGTAGCCTATACCATCCTTGCTTTTTTGACACTATGCATAGGACTGTATAAATTTAATCAATTATTTGCAAAAATGTCCCTCAATTTCTCATCTACGAAAAAGTAATTTTTGTTCAATTTAGGCAGCTTAAAATGTAAACGTATTATCAAACAATTGGATCATGTTTATAGCGCAAGCCAGAGAGATGTTAAAAAGGAATAAATCAAAGACTCGAGATAAAAGATTCGAGAAAAAAAATAGAAATGGAGTCTGTTAATACAGACTCAGTAGATAAAACAGTATCTCAAATAATAACAATAATCAATTCAACACTGCATACAGATTGAATACATCTCATGTATTAGAATCAAACCAAGAATAAAATCAATCTCTACAGCAATAATTCAATATGCAAGATAGTCTTAAAAATATTAACCTTTAATATCAATATCAGAATTATCTTTACTAGAAATAATAACTCCATTATTCATATTTCTGGGCCCCAAGTTTCTCAATCAATCACCTCAAATGCCTTAATCATTTTCTCATCAGCCCAAAAGGGCCTTGGACACCGTCGCGCCAAATCAAGCTCGAGCTGGCATTTGTGATCGCTTGTGAGAAACCTGTCTTACTCATTATTGTCTTTAAATCATGAATGCAAATAGCAACTCATTACTCAATAACATTTACATACCATATCATAAATACATATTAATTATCATAATTTATCTTATCATTGAACTCACTGAATTTCGTCAGAACATAATAATATTCTGTTTAGTGAACATAATCCAAAGCCAGTTTATGGCTTTTAGAATGTTTGTTTGCATAATTGGCATAAATTAGAAATCTCGTGTAGATAAAAATTCTTATCTTACAAATAAATGAATCAAAAAATAAAAAATAAATCCACTGAAAATTTGGAAATATTAAATAAGAATTTTAAGCAGGATTTGAGTATTTAGGATAAAACTACGACGTCAAACTTGTTGATTTAAAATTTATTATGACTGCAGTTCAATGTGAAA
Source organism: Apostasia ramifera (assembly GCA_019297695.1). Taxonomy (NCBI): domain Eukaryota; kingdom Viridiplantae; phylum Streptophyta; class Magnoliopsida; order Asparagales; family Orchidaceae; genus Apostasia; species Apostasia ramifera. The sequence goes on along the minus strand of JAEMOT010001576.1, from coordinate 152,973 downwards.
TATATGTAGAGAGAGGATTGAATTGTACAAATTAAGTAATAGAGAAGGAGAATAGATGTTACAAGAAGTTCAAAATATTTAAGTTGAATAGTGAAAAGGAGACGGACCAATAACCAGCAATCGGAGTCAAGGACCTAATAACGAAGAATTGTTGCCAACAGTCTAAAGGACATCATGTAGACAGTTTGGAGGTTGAGTTGGGACGTTTTCCCTGTTTATAACTTCTTACTAAGACGTCATTATGATCGAGACCATAGGCTAAGGTACCCTTTAGTTATACTTTTAATTTCCCCATTTTTTTATGTGATCAAGATATGACAACATCAACTTTATCCGAAATTGACATCGTGCCAGAAAGCTTTTATCATGTCTAGCCGTTGCAAACGTACAGCGCAATGCAAGCAAATATATATAGAGACAAACTCCTCGATTCTTCTGTCGTTCACATGTAAAACTCAAATCAATCGTTGATCCTTGTGATAACATGAAGCAAATCGCTCATTGTCGCTCGTCTGTTTCGAGATATTGACTGCATGAGAGCCTACCGAAATCCGTAACTTTTATAGTTATCTTCTGTTTTGCATTTAAGATCTCGGCCGAAAGGTAGGAGTTTGATTTCTTACAGAAAACTGCTTAATTCCCTTGGCAGCATCTGCGGCCGCCGTGGGATATCTACGGCCAGACAACCACCGCTTGGTCTTCTATTCATTGAAGGTGGATCCCAGAGGCCAATTATTAAGTATCAAAAGAGAGCTTGCGAGCATTCTGTAGCAGCAGCTGTTCAATTAAGGTTAGGTAGTGCAAAATATTCACATGGCAGGGAGCCACTGATTTTTTTTTATTAGATGCTGATCCCATCACTAATTAACATGTGTAATTGTTCTTAATCAAAGAGGGCCAACCACAAAGGTAGAATTGTAATTTGACTGAGCATGCTGAGTTGCAATGAAATTACAAGACTCTTTGGAGTTGTGCGATGAACTGCAGCTGAAGAAAGCAAGGAGTGATTGTTGTGTGATGTATTATTCAAAAAAAAAAAGAAAATCACTGAAATAAAGTATGATTTCTGGCAAGCTTCTAGACGAAATAATGAGTAGTGAGAGGAACACAAAAATGAATCGTACCACATCAAAAAAGTAAGAGAGTTTTTTAGCTGTATAACTAAATAATATGATCCCAAATGATAGAGACATTATTTTAGAGAAAAATTATGAGGCTAATGATAAAAATTTTTGTAGTTTAGCATACTTGAATTGGAGTAGTACTGGGATGAATGATCTCTTAAAAAGTATTAAGTCACTCTATTTTCTAAAATCAAAGCGAAAAATATATTCTTCTAGACATTTGAATTATGAGATGTCAAAAACTATATGTTTGTTTACACTCTAGCAAACAAGACCGACGTAAAAATTGAAGACCATTGAGCAAGAGCGGTACCACTTAAGAATGACCATCAATCAATCCTTTCGATTGAAAAAATTGTTTTTGATTAAGCTATCGACTAAGTCACGCTAGTTATGTCATGTCGTTAGTGATTGACAGGCGTACTACTTGGATTAATGCATGAATTTAGGTGACAAATATTTTAGTTGTCAAAAGGTTGGGATCAGACCAATGTGTTTCTCATGCTTGAAATACAGTTTTTTTTTTTCATGATTAAATGCTTAAAATAAAGTTCCCATAGCTTCAACACCATATTTTAGGTGGCAATAGCCATATAATTTAACTGAAACTTAATACAACATATTGGTGAAGGCAATGACCATATTAATTATACAAGCAATGCCTGTTTTTAGATTTTTTTTTAATGTTGTTATTAAATAAATTTATAGTGTTAAACATGTGAAAAAATCGCTCTGCATTAGAGTCATTCACGCATTAAGATAGAAATTATTATCGACTATTCCAGACAATAGCGAAGAGAAGATGACTCCTTCGAAAAGGAGGAACCACTCAACGCCACTGGAATTGTAGAGTATACCGACAATCGAATTCCTCGCCGAGGAATGGAGTTGAGCATTTGGAGGACAGTACCCGCCCTCACCATCTTCTGATGTCCCTAGTCATTTCCTCCATTTCCTCTAACTCCCTGCACTTATATTATTTGATTCTCTTTCAAGAAGAATCCCCTTGCGCTATCTGATCTTTCAATATATTAAATTTAAATCACTGAATTTGATGTCATACTTTTCAACTAAACGCTACTGTTCTGCAAAATCTTTGAGCTATTTCATTTTTCCTTTTCTTTTCTCCCAATTTCTGGAATTTTAATAGATAACTTTTCGTATCGGTTTAATTAATGCGAAAAAAAAGACTTTTCTGAAATTATTTTTCTAAATCAAAGACACAAAGTTGAAGGAACTTTTCTTTTTTTCTTGATCTCTCTCTGCATTGAACGTTCTATTTGGTCATAATTAATGCATGCTATTCTCATGTTCCACTGTTGTTCTCACTTTTGAACAGCTCATGCATAGCCGTGATTGATTGATTACATATAAATCACCTTCATTGCCAAGCTGACCACTGGATCCAAAGATTGATTATATGTAATATTTGATTCTACTACTGCTAAAACAAAATAATTATCGATTTAAAAATTCGTATTCAGATCTTCATCGTCTATATGAGATCTCAACCAATCGAACATTGATTTACGAGTCTTTTCTAATAAAACTTTCCTTACGCGAGAGTTACAAATATGAGGCAATAGAGTCGTGTCAAATAATTGTTGGCCAACATCTATATAACACGGATCTATATGCTATCAATAGCTTTACACTGACAAATTACTAATAGGTCCTTAGTTTGAGTTACGTTTTAAATTCCATCATGATTATTTTAACTTTCTTCAAATTAAATCCATTTAGTTGCTGAAAACATCCATAGCATTAATTTTTTGCTACGTATTACTGATTTTTTGCTACGTAAGACTACATAATATGATGCCTTATTATTTGAAACTACATATATAGCACTAATTTTTTGCTACGTAGTACTGACTTTTCCTACGTAGCACTGATTTTTTGCTACATAGGACTACATAATATTAACGTCTTGTTATCTACATAATATTACGTAGCTCTATGTAGCAAGAAGTCAGTACTATATAGCTTCAGATAATAAGACGTCAATATTATGTAATTCTACGTAGCAAAAAATTAGTGCTTCGTAGCAAAAATCAGTACTACGTAGCAAGAAATTAGTGCTACGTAGCTTCAAATAACAAGGCATCAATATTATGTAGTCTTACGTAGCAAAAAATCAGTGCTACGTAGCCAAAAATCAGTGCTACGTAACAGCCCGTCATGCCACGTGGCTTAATTTTATTTGTGTGCGGACGGATGACATGGCACACATTGTGCACACAAAAATTTCTCGTTAAAATGACATTTTTTAAAATAAAAAGCTTGTTATTAAATTGAAGATGATAGTTTAGGAAGTTTGTTTGTTTCAAAATTAGTAAAACATCTAATCATATTAAGCTTTTTGTGGTAAATTGCATGTAGCTTCCTTAGATCTCAAGAATATCGCAAGTTTCACAGATTTTAGATTATACCATTTAGATCCCTAAGGTCTTAAATTTTTTGCATATTAGTCCACAAATTACTTTTATATAGAACTTAGGTTTTTAAAGTTGATAATTTATTATAATGCAGTTTTCGTCGCATACAATTTTTTTTGATGAACTGTCGCATACATTATTACATTCAACGTAAAATATGCATGCAAAATGTCAAAATGCGGGGAGACAAATGGCAATAGATCTTCAAAATCATGGACTTAAATGTCAATATTTAAAATTTATGCACCATCAACTCTTAAGATCTCAGAGAGTTTAGTGCTATGATTTAAAAATAGTGGATCAATGTGTAAAAAATTTAAGATTTAAAAACCTCTATGTAATTTTTTACCTTTTTATTTGTAATTCTTTTTTCTCTTTCTTTTTTAAAACAAAGTTCTGGGTAGTAAAATATGTAGATGTTATTTTAGGAATTATTGTCTTTTTTCGTCATATATTTTAAAATGTTAAAGGTGGATGTAATTGAAGCTTGTGTCAAAAATAAAATAAAAATAAAAAATATACAAAAATTAAAATTTGTACTCATTTTTCACTATTCAAAATCAACTCAAATATATAAAAATTTTTATGTCATTCTATACAAATCTTTATGTATTACATCAAACATAATTTTTTTATAAAAATTAATTATTTATAGTATAAATTTTATGAAAAAAATGTGCGATATAACATAAGAATATTTGTGTACATAGTATTATGTAAATGTTCTAAAAATATATTTAACAATTTTTTGTATATAAATTTAATATAATAGTTTGTATTTAAGAGATTAAATTAGAAATATATATAATTTAAAAGTAAAATTTAAATATTAGATTAATATATATATTATATTTATAATAGATATTTTATGGAAAATAAAACTATAATTAAGCTTGATTTAATTCAAAATCAAACAAATTTTAACCGACTTAGCATCAAATTTGACTCAAAATTAAAAATTTTAATTTTAAGTTAAGCTTGATTGCTTAAAATCGATTGGAAGTCGCTCCTAAATTTAGTGTACCACGAGGATCAAATTGACCTATTAAAAAAAAAGAGACTAGTTAGATCATTCTCTCAAATTATATAATATTATAGAATTAATAGCAATTAGGTCTTTCTAATTTAGACTTATGCGTATTCAGATCTTTTTAATTTTTAAATTAATTAAATAAATCCTCTAGCTTGAGATAATATACAAATAAATTTTTTAATATTAATTTATTTAAATCTACGGATTAGAAAAAAAAATCCTATATTAAATACTTTAATAATATCAAAAAACTTATTTGCATTTTACTACAAACTAGATAGCATATTTAATTAATTTTAAGGGATAATTACCTACATGCCACATAATTTAGTTTTATTTATGTCTTATCAATTCATTCTTAGTTAATTATGCTATGCACACTCAAAACATTACAAAATCTTACATACACATATTTGAGTTAAAACTTAATCAAAATCTATTTGAAAAAAAAAATATTCTGTTAGTAAATCATTAAAATTATATTTTTATTTTTAATAGTACATATTTTTTCTCTTCCTCAATACCACACTAAGGCCCTGTTTGGCGCGAGGACCAAAACAGGACCAAAATAGTACTAGTTTAAAAAATTACAATAATAATAATAAATAAATTATTTTAATTATTCTACACAAATTTTAATTTAAAAATTAATATTTTACTTCACATACTCAATAATTTTTAATAAAAATATAAACTTTATTTCACATCTTAGATCAAAATACTCGATTTGAATATTTTGGTCTAGAATGTGAAATAAAATTGATATTTTTATTTTAAATTGTTAAGTATGTAAAGTAAAATAATATTTTTTATATTTAAATTTGTGTAGAATGATTTAAAAAATTTATTTATTATTATTATTATTGTTTTTTAAATTAGTACCATTTTGGTCCTATTTTTGTGTTGTTTTGGTCCTCACGCCAAACAGGGCCTAAAGCGCTGATTTGTCCTAAAATCAATTCACATCGCGGATGTCTTCTTCCTTTGCCGCCACCTAAACATTACGGTTTTAGGATTTTCACTCAAAATATATTTAAATATCTTTAAAATAATATGATGAACGGCTCAGATTTTTTGTAATTTAATTATAGTTAGGGTATTAAAAAGTTATGATTACTCATTATAATAGAAATAATTTAAAATGTGTGTATGTAAGATTTTATAATGTTTGGAGTGTGCGTAGCGTAATTAACTAAGAATAAATGGGTAAGGCATAAATAAAACTAAATTGTGTGGCATGTAGTTAATTATCCCTAATTTTAATAGTAAAGGGATTTAATTGAATATAGATTAAAACTAGAGTTACCTAATTGCAATTAACCCTAACATTATATGTAGCTCGCCCATTTCCAATAATGTGCCAACACCTCCTTCCCCACCCTATTCTTGGTATGGGCCCAACATCTCCCTCATTTTCTTTTCTCCTCCACAGTCCATTGCCACATCTCTCCCTCTCTCCCTCTCTCTCTCTCTCCCTTTGGCTTCTCTTAAAAACCCCTTGATATTCAGTAATGTCCATCATCTAACTACTCCCCTTCCCCCTCGTCCTCCATTGCCAACACCCATGGTGGAACCTCTCTCCCCTACTTCCTCCTCCGCCTGCTCCTCTTCCTGTCTTCCAACCTCCAAGTCGGAGGAGAAGGAGACGAACGCCGTGTGCGGCTCTCGCGCAGTAAAGAAACAGATAATTAGGGACGGCCGCAAGCACCCGACTTACCGAGGCGTTCGGATGCGGACATGGGGGAAGTGGGTCTCCGAGATTCGAGAGCCGAGGAAGAAGTCGAGGATTTGGCTCGGCACCTACCCCACCGCCGAGATGGCTGCTCGCGCCCACGACGTCGCCGCTCTGGCCATCAAGGGCCAATCCGCCTACCTCAATTTCCCCGACCTCGCCCACCAGCTCCCTCGTCCCGCCACCGCCTCCCCCAAGGACATCCAATTCGCCGCCGCCAAGGCCGCCGCCGCCCCCAAGTCGGACGGCCGCCACTCCCCTGCAGATCGCGCCCCATCATCCCCTACCGCCGATAAAGACGACGACGCCGCCCTCTTCGACTTGCCGGACCTCCTCCTCGACCTGAAATGGAGCTCGTGGCTGTCCTCGTCGTCGTCGGAGTACTTCGCCGAAATACGACTAGATCATGAGCCCTTCTTGTGGGAGCCATTCCAGCTGGGAGAGAACATTCATGTCTTCGATCTACATTCTCTTGTATAAATTCTCCATTCTTCTCCTCACTTGTATTTTCTTCTTCATCTTCTTGTGCCAGCCATGGGGATTGTCCTAAGCATAATATTTTTAAGGATAAATTATACTCAGGTCTCCAAATTTAAAATATAATAACACCAAAGTCCACATGTCAAAATTTTAACATCCAAAAATATCTCTCTCTGTGCATCGGTGGTGGCAGAGACTGAGAAGCATATAATTAAAATTTTAAAAAATAATAATAAATAATTCAAATAATTTAAATATTAAAATATTAAAATTATTATATATTAAACTCAGAGACTGAATTGTAATTTATCCTTTTTTTAAAATTTTTTAAGAATTAATTTATCATTACAAGATATGGTTGCAAATACGGGCCAGATGGCAGGTTTTCATTGGTCCACGTCAGGACCAGAGGCGGGATAAATTATTTGCTCATGACGTGGGGGCCGCAGCTTTTTGATTCTCAGCTCCACGGGTACAGCTAGCAAGGAGGAAATTCCGCCACGGAAGCCACGTGATCGGCACGTGAAATGGAATGCTTAGTTGTACCTTTTTTTTCTTGCTATTTTTTCTTTTTGTTTTTCGTTCCTGTTTTAAACATCAGCTTTGTATTGTCTCAATCAAGTGGTTGAAAATGGAGCTTCACAAGGTGTGATGATAATACCATTTCAGTCCGCTTTTATTTAAAATAATACAAAAGAGTCCCCAATTTATAATTTTCAAGTGAGTCCATGATTTTAAAAAAAAAAAAAAATAATTACCTACATGCCACACAATTTAATTTTATTTATGCCTTACCCATCTATTCTTAGTTAATTACGCTATGCACACTCCAAATTTTATAAAATCTTACATACACATATTTTAACTTATTTATATTATAAGAAATAATCATAATTTTTCAATAATCTAACTATAATTAAATTACAAAAAATCTGAGCCGTTCATCATATTATTTTAAAAATATTTAAATATATTTTTAGTGAAAATCCTAAAACCTTAATGTTTAAGTGGCGGTAAAGGAAGAAGACATCCGCGACGTGAATTGATTTTAGGACAAATCAGCGCTTTAGTGTGGTATTGAGGAAGAGAAAAAATATGTACCATTAAGAGTAAAAATATAATTTTAATAATTTACTAACAGAATATTTTTTTTTCAAATAGATTTTGATTAAGTTTTAACTCAAATATATGTATGTAAGTGTGCATAGTGTAATTAATTAAGAATGAATGAATAAAGTATAAATAAAATTAAATTATGTGGCATGTAGATAATTATTCAAAAAAAAAAACAACAACAATATTATAGCTCTCTTAAGCAATTTATTAGCCTCATCTTAGGCTAATGATATAAGTTCTATAACTAATGTAACTGATGTTGATGGACATCATCAAATAAATTCTTTAATAACTATTAATTAAGAAGAATTAAAATTATTGTTGATAATATTATTGGCAGCATTTATTATAATACTGATAGCGGTTAGCCAATGTTGATCTAGCGTACGCCCTGAAATATTAATGCAAAAATCATGTTGAGTTGGCTTAAAGTCTGGAATGAAATTATTTTCGATGTGATGCTAACGCTATAGTGAATGTTACAATAAAAATATTGATTAAAAATATATTATTGCAATAAATTATACCAAACCGATTATACTATGCATAAAATAACAGCATTTGAAAGCAATATGTATAATATAATTTTTCGACATGATCATCATAAATGAACAACATATAATTATGAACAAAATAGGGAGGCAATAGCCGTGGTGGTGGAAGTGGAAATATAAATATTTGTTGCAAATATTTTTCAGCATTATGTGAATCTCAAGAGCCACTTGTTGCAGGATTGAGTCCTCATCAGTTAAGCAGACAGGACCACAATAGTACTAATTTAAAAAATAATAATAATAATAAATAAATTATTTTAATTATTTTACATAAATTTTAATATAAAAAATAATATTTTATTTCACATACTCAATAATTTTTAATAAAAATATAAACTTTATTTCACATCTTAGATGAAAATACTCGATTTGAATATTTTGATCTAAAATGTGAAATAAAATTGATATTTTTTTTTTAAATTATTGAGTATGTAAAGTAAAATAATATTTTTATATTTGAATTTGTATAGAATAATTTAAAAAAATTATTTATTATTATTATTGTTATTTTTTAAATTAGTACTATTTTGATCTTGTTTTGATCCTCGCGCCAAACAGGGCTATAAATGAGAAGTTATGTTTCAATTGTTTTTATGCTCTATTTGATTAGAGGGGGAAAAAATTTTGAAAAATTTCTGTGAAATTTTTGAAAAATGCATATAATGCAAAATAAAGTAAATTAGTTATATTAAAAAAATTTGTTGAATGTGAAATAAAGTAATTATTTAATATTAGAGTTTATGTAGGATAAGATATAAAATATTTTTTTAAAATAAAATTAACTTTTTTTAAGCCGCTCTCTGATTTATTTAAACAAGTAGGATCAGGTCGACGGAGCCTGTGATGAGCTACTCAATACAAGAGTACCCAAGGCATATAAATTATTTTCTAATTCTCTAGAGCCATGCAAGTGTTGTGATACTTGTGGATGAAGAAAACAAAAAGATGATTTCTCATATAAGATACGAGAGTGTACTTCCACGCGATGCTTCCTCCCCTCCCCTGCGACTAACGATGAAAAGGCCTAGTATGCTTTTCCCATATGCTATTTATTGTCTAATCCGTAGATATTATATGTACTAAAAAAAATTCACGAGGACATGTATTCTTCGCTAAATTTTGCAATAAAAGAATAATGAGGGAGATGCTTCAAAAATATTTATTTTGCACACCATTAGTTGTCATGTGTCATAGTGATGTAACCTATCTAACACAAGTGAGATACATGGTCTAAATGATTTCATTATCCTTCTGATTTCACACAACAACCAGAGCTTCACACTTTCTTTGGTATTCTTTTTCTTTAATTTTCAAATAAATAGTTGACAATATTAATATTTTTCGAAGATAAAATCACAAAATAAAGGAAAACTTGCTGATAGGTCATTCTACTTTATCTATAATTATATAATAATTTACAATTTTTTTGAAATTTTTATTTACGCCCCTAGAATTTACAATATAGACCTATTAGGTCCCTCCAGCTTTAATTAAAGAGATTTTAAAAAATATGAACCAGTGTGTAATTATAGATAAATGATAGAAATCTATCAAAAATTTATCCTAAAATTAATCATTTTTCAAGATTGAGGTATTTTTGATTAACCTAATGCATGGTGCTGGTGAGGAAAGAGTAGAATGTGAGCACAAGCAAAGAATAAAGCAAGATTGAGAAATTTTATTTTTTTATTTTAATTTTTATTATTTATTATTCATGGAGGAGAAGTTTTATAAGGCCATTATGAAGCCAGCCTAAGCTTTTCTTTTATGTAGGAAAGAGGCTCATCATATGCCCCTTTCACACACCACCATTAGATACCTTCTATGCTTTTCATGCATGGCTCTTATTCTTCTCCTCCATGCCATATTTGGTGTTTTGTTTTTTTCCTATAATGGAGAGCAACATAGGGGCTAGATATGTTATGTAGAGATTTGGCATAAGGTTGAAGTCAAGTTTAGTTCTTTTAGTGTCAAGTCATTTCGATCTCGACAACCGGTAGGTTATATCGGTGCAAATTAAACTTATTCGAATTAGATGTTTGAGCCCATCTCTTAAGAATCGGCCAACTCAATTGGATTTTGCTAATGCACGATAAGAATGTTTGTTTAGTCGTGATGCAAAGTTGTATATGGGTAAATTTTGTTAGGTAAACTTACTTTAATTAGATCAAAGGGATAATTATCTATATGCTACAGTAAACTTGTCATACTTGATACATAATATTCTACATACCACAAAATATATAAAAAATTATTTTCATGGTATATACAATGTAATATTTTTAATAGTTTATGATATGCATAGTATAAAAAAATAAATATTATGTAATTTATTAAGTATAGATAAATAATATGTAAAATAATAAGTTTACTGTAGCATATAGGTAATTAAATATAAATAAAAAACTAATTTAAAAAATAATATTATGTTAAAAAATTATAATTAATATAAAAGTAAAGTTAATTGTTATCTAGAGATAAGGATATACATTATATACATTTGGGTTTATCAAGCAAGTAAGAGGGAATCAACTAGAAATATAAATAAAAATTTATAAATTTAAATCATCTTGAAATTAAAATTGATTTTTTGATCCTTTTTTTAAGACTTATAAGCTATCAATTGCATGCATACTAGTAAGATCTATTTATTTTACATATTTAATACTCAAATTTTAATATAATGACAACTAATTGAAGAGAACGAGAAGTGATTTATCTTGTGATGATTTGTGACTAAAAAAGATAGAAAGTGATCATCAGTTACTATTCTAAAAGGAAAAATTATTAGAGCAATTTGCGGTTCTTTGTAGACTTCAAGCTGATTGATGAGTGGTGAGAGGAGGTGTACAACTAAATAATGTGATTTTAAATAATAAATTTATTTTTTTTTTAAATTATAAAACTAATAATAGAAAATATCGAAATTAAGTAGACTTAAACTGGAGTGATACTATGATGGATGATTCCAGGGAAGTACTCAAGCGAACAATACCTTCACACTTGCGACACAAATAATGTTACATTTAATTACTGCATATTGACCACAAAAATTATATAAAAACTATAATTTTTGCCGCAAAATTATAACAAATATGCCACAAAAATTGTAATTTTTAATACGATATTAAAAATTTAATTTTAAATATATAAAATGACTGAATTTTACTGGTATATATGCATGTAATTGCTCCTAGATTCTATAAGATGGCAGTAATACTTAGGATTTGGTAAGCCATTTTTGTATTTTGATGGGCCAAATAAAATTAGGCGTGAGGACCATAATAGTTTAAAATAATAATAATAATAATAATAAATAATTTTTTTTAATCATTTCACACGTTATAATATAAATAAATATTATTTTATTTCACATACTTAATAATTTTTAATAAAAATATTAATTTTATTTTACATCCTAGATCAAAATACTTGATTCGAATATTTTGATTTAGGATGTGAAATAAAATAGATATTTTCATTAATTAAAATTATTAAGTTTGTGAAGTAAAATAATATTTTTTTATATTAGAACTTGTGTAGAATGATTAAAAAAAATTATTTATTATTATTATTATTATTTTTAAATTAGTACTATTTTGATTCTGATTTTAGTCCTCACGCTAAACAGTAGTGGTGAAAAGTTGGCTTAAATTGAACACCTATCAAGGCCACATCAAAGTAGTTTTGGTTCATTAATTGTGTGCCACCCAAGGCCAGCACCTGTCAGTCAAAGGCCAACAATTAATTACTTGGGCCTAGCTTGGATTCAATGAGGTTATTATCAACACTAGCCTGTTCAAGAGAGAGAGAGAGAGAGAGAGAGCATGGGTCACAAAATGGGTTAACTGGTCAAATTTACCGTCTAACTCAGAGCTAGCTCATTCAATATATAGTGCGCCAAAATTCAAGATTGGATTCGATCTGACCCTAGTAGGACGTGGATCAACAGATGTGCAATTCAAACTCGACTTGTTTAATAAGTGGTTGAAAAGCTGTAAACCACATAAAAACTAAACTTATCGATGAGGCCGTGATATCCTCTTCATCCACTCCTGTTTTCCTTCTTTATTCAAAGCACTTCCAATGAGGGTATTAATAACTCTACTTGCCCTAGTTTGTCGGCTTACAAAATAGGTTAATAGATCGGGTTTCATCTGAACTTGAAAACTCGAACTACTTTGGCTGACTCAAAGACGGCTTATCTAACAATCTATCTATATTTAAGAGCAAACTTGATGTGATTCTGTAGGGCACGGATCAATAATCTAACTTGATTTGCTTAAATCATGCACGATTCAAACTCGGCCAGTTTATAATAAATTAAAACTAAATCAAAATCAATGAGGTCGTGATCTCCTCTAACGAGGAAGATGACAACGGTGGGACAGACTTTGATTAAAAAAATGATAATGAAAAGGTATCTACTATGCAGTTGAAGGAAAGGCCAAAAAAAAAAAGTTATTGAAGAAAAAAAAAATGAAATAAAATAAAATTATGTGGAGAAATTTTTAAGTTTTAGCTTTAAATTATTTGACATAAAATCACATAGCGTCACATGTGCACAGGCTTATCAGTATGCATATGTGATGAACGATGATTGGCCTTCAAGTGATGTACGCGTAGAACTCAAAAATTTCTTCATAAAATTTCGTTGGCTAGATTGAAAGGCAACAGCGAGTGGAATGTCTTTCATATATTATTTTTATTGGCTATTATGTATTAATGAGTCTTTTTGGTTGGAAATTTTACTTGTTTTGAAAATTTTTATTTAATTTTATAATACATGTATAAAAATTATATAGTTTTTTTTTTTATAAGAGATAGTAATTATATAGTTGGTCCTAATATAGAATGTTATATAGGACATAAAGGTAAATTAATTTTTTATGTTAAAATTTAGATATAAAGCATATTTATTTATATTATTTTAAAATAAAAAATAAAAAAAGCCATAGCCATTAACCAACTAGGCCAATAATATGACAGTGTCTATCAATATAATAATAATAAATGGTAATTTCATTTAGACCTCTTAAGTTTGCTTACTTGCCATAAAAATCTACAAATCGCAAAACATATCATTCAAGTACATAAAAAATATTATATGGAACATCGTGGTCTCTCCATGATAGATTCTATTATGTATTGTAAGAATGATAAATACTCTTTCTTAATTTATTAATTTTTAAAATATGTCATTATGTTCGTGAGGCAGTGTGTGGCGTTCGCCTGTGCGCAAGGCGGTGCGCTGCGGCCACCCGCGCCTGGATGCCGGAGCTCAAGGTCGTGCGCAGGCCGCCCCCGCGCGGATGCCCTGCATGCGAGGCCTCGCACAGGTGACCCGCGCAAGCGTCATTTGTGCGTTGCGACCACCTAAGCGCGGACGCCGACGGCCGTCGGCACTCGAGGAGGCACACAGGTGACCCATGCGCGGATGCCCTGCGTGCGATGGGTAAAATCATAATTGAAAAAATATTTTAATTTAATTTAATTTATTTTTTTTGATAAAATAACGGTATTTTAAATAAAAATATTATGTTGGACTTGATTGAAAGCTTTTTAAAAATAATTAGGGCCCTACTGAACTATATAATAATTAGTATAGACCTAAATAATATATTTTGATGTTTGTGAGGTTTTATAGCAAATTACACAAACCATAGGGCCTAAGTGGAATTAACCCTAATAATAATAATAAGGGATAATTACACTCAGGTCCTTGAGTTTAATGCTTAATAACGCATAGGTCTGTATTTTTAAAATTTAACATCACGGACCCTGAGTTTTAATAAATTATCAAATGAGTCTTTTTTAAATTTTTTATTATTAAATTTTTTAAAATTACCATTATACCCTTTGGTCTCTCTCTTTCCTCCCCGCTTCTCTCTCTCATCCCGATCCTCGCGCACGGGTAACACCGCGGGGCCACCGGTGGCCACCGGTGGGTCGAACACGAGTCCGGCGGCGCCGCAACGTCGCCCGTGCACGGGGATCAGGAAGAGATAGGCGGCCCCTCTCTCTCCTCCTGATCTCCGCGCATGGGCGATGGCCGCGCGACCCGCTGGCGGCCGCAAGGGCGACGGCCGCGCAGCCGCTGGTGGGTTGCACCCACCGCGCGGCCGCCGGACCCGCCTGCGGGCGTGCGGCTTCACTCATGCGCGGGATCGGGAGAAGAGAGAGAGAGGCCTAGGGGTATAATGGTAATTTTTTAAAAAAATTAATAATAAAAAATTTAAAAATTTATTTGATAATTTATTAAAACTTAAGTACCCGATGTTATAATTTTAAAAATATGAATCTGTGCATCATTAAGTGTTAAACTCAGGAACTTGAGTGTAATATTCCTAATAATAATAATAATAATGTGAGAGTTGATACCTAGCGCAACAGATAATATTCTAACATTAGTGATGCATGAAAATAAATTTTAATTGAATAAAATTTATTGATCGATTAATTAGATTACATGAGTGTAAGTATTGAATAACCTAGTCATAAATATACAGTCAGATTAATGAATAGCTGCACAGAGCTAAATTAACGACACTATTAAAAGTGGAAATTCATATATTTTCATAAATTATGTGATAAATATACGGTGTATTTAAATGAGTTATATTTTGATTCGATCAAAGTTCAACTAAAAAATATTATAAATTGGATGCATTTTACTTACCGTTTACCTGATTGAAACTTTTTTTTAAAGGGTTAAATCATAGATTGACTATGATCCGATCAGACCTAGTTACTATAGATAGCTTAATTTTTATCGAAAACTCGTTCGCATTCGTACATGCTTTTTTAAGGTGTCTTCTTTAGAATAAAATGAGTCTGTCGTATTTCTATAATAATCGAACTATTTTTTTATTTTTTTATAATCAAATTAGTAAATCATTACAACTATTATTTCAGACCACTCCTGCTAAGATAATTTATTTTTCTAGTAGACATTAATTGCCACACTCTTCATAAATAAGCTAAACGTTGAGTTATATTTTAAAAAAGAGATGAATAATTCGATCCAACTTTAAATAATATATATATATATATAATCAGCCATTATTTTTGTGGTGTAATTATATTGAATTTGTTAATTCAATCTATAAAATCTATATAAACGTAGTTCAATTTTATTTTCTGATTTTCTATTCTGACTTTTCTGTAACCTCTCATAGGTGGATTAATAGCTGAGAACTTGTTTATTTAGCAGATTAAAATTAACTTAATTTAATTTTAAATTAATATATCGCATCACATAATTAATTTATTTTATATTTTATATATATATTAAAATAATAGCTAGTTTATATCTCATTCTTCACCTATCTTAATATAATAATTAATTTTATTTTAATAAAATATATTTTTTATTTAAATTTAATTTTAATGTAGTAAAAATTTAAATTTTGCAAATAGACGGCTATTCAATGCTGTTCTTTCAAAAAAAAATTAAATTAAATTAAATTTTGTGAAAACTAGGCTGAATTAAGAGAATCAGACTGATAAAACTGGTCATAAAATCAATAAAATCAATAAATTAATATTTTTTTAAAAAATAAAAAGATAATTGTATCTATTAAAGTGATAAATTTTTTTAAAATTAACTATATATGAGTATCAAACCTTAAGATGGAATTTTTGGAGTTAATAATAAATGAATATAAATTTATGTCACTAAATAACGAGTACTCCTCTCCCTGTTTGGTGCGAGGACCAAAACAGGACCAAAACAAGACTAAAATGGTACTAATTTAAAAAATAACAACAATAATAATAAATAAATATTTTAAATCNGAGTATGTGAAGTAAAATATTATTTTTTATATTAAAATTTGTGTAAAATAATTAAAATAATTTCTTTATTATTATTATTGTTATTCTTTAAACTAATACTATTTTGGTCCTCGCGCCAAACAGGGTTAAGATTGTATATGAGTATTAAATTTTCATAATAATCTACATTTTTCCCTAATATGATCTAGGTTGGAAAAATGTGAAAAATGCAGGCTATATGAAATCTCAAAAAACTATAATGGATAAAATTTCTTCATTTCTCATATGCTACGTTTTTAATAAAATTTTTTAAAACTCGATCGAAAATCGATAGTTTCGATAGTTTTGGATCATTTTTACTTTTTATTTTTATGGAACTTTAAAACTACGCATATTACATGATTAAGTGCTATAAATGATAATATAACCACCATCTTTATTATTATAAGTCATATTTATTATGTGCAGTTACATATAATAGGTTACACAATATTTATTATAGTGGTAGGAAAAAAATGAGTGAATATATAAAAAAAATATCATATATATATATATATATATATATATATATATAAATGCCAAAATCTTAAACAACCACATAGTATAAAAAAAATAAAGAAATTTCATTAAAATTTAATTATTTTATATATTTTATATTTAAAATTTTAATATAACATATTGATCACAAAAATTACTAACTTATACTATAAAATTAGGGTTAATTTTTGTGATATATGTAAATATTTTTTTAAAAAAATATTAGCTATTGTATAATTATCAGTCCCAAGTCGATTAAGATAGAATGGGCCAAATCTTGTCATCTAGCCCATTAGGCCCATTAAGAGATGTAGCCACTTGGGTTTAATCTATTTATGACTCATCAATCACCAATTTATTGAAATTAGTATTTATTTTCTATTTCTGATTTTAATTTTAATATTAAATATTAGTTATATATCACACAAATTTATTTTATTTTTTCCTTTTTAATTAAATTTTTTAAAATAAAAGTATAAAAAATTAAATTTATCAAATTTGTATGACTCAAAAACTATAATCAATGAGATGGTTGGATAAGTCTAGAAGGTAATCTATTTATTTAACAAGTCAAGTAGGTATTTTATTTATTATTTTAATGTTTAATTTATTTAATAAATAATAAGTTTGGCAGCTCAGTAATTTAAATTTTTTTTTGAGAATTTTAAATGTAAATATAGAGCTTTTGAAT
The DNA here is from genome assembly GCA_019297695.1 of Apostasia ramifera. NCBI lineage: Eukaryota > Viridiplantae > Streptophyta > Magnoliopsida > Asparagales > Orchidaceae > Apostasia > Apostasia ramifera. Next base: position 135,492 of record JAEMOT010001576.1, on the reverse strand, counting down.
TTAGTATATAATATTTGTAACATTTTGGAAATTTTAAATGTAAATATAGAGTTTTACAGTTTTAGTAAACTAGTTATTTAACACGTGCGTTGTATGTACAATTTGCCCAAAAAATTTTAAAACAATCAGATTAATTTGTTTTATAATTTGATGTTAAATATAATTTTTGTTATAAATATTTAGAATTTTAGATAAACATAAGAGAAATCCCAAAATAAAATTATTATTTATGTTATAAACAATTAAAATTTAAGACCAAGATAAGAGAAATTTGAGATAAAATTATAATTTTTTTATAAAAATTTAGGAGTTAAAAGATCAAGTTTATAAGAAATTAGAGGATCAAATTATATTTTTTATTATAAAAAATTAAAATATAAGATCAAGAGTACAAGAAATATAAGAACTAAATTATAATTTTTAAAAAAAATAATTTTTTTGATCGAGGCTAAGAGAAATCATGAATTAACCTACAGTTTTTTAAGATAATAAATTGAGATTAAGAGAAATTAAGAGATTAAATTATAGTTTTTATAAGAAAATATAATTTAAAGAATTAGAACTTAAGATAAAGACTATAAAATCGAGAAATTAAATTATAATTTTTTAATGTCTGAGATTAAATTTGATAAAAATAGAGAGATCATATTCTAACTTTTATTATTAAGGACTTAAGATAAAGATTAAAATAAATTAGAAAATTAAATTATAATGTCTAAATTTTCTAAATTTGTGGCTTGACATTATATATGTACATAAATGAAAAAATAACTTGATATTTATAAAGAGATAAATGGATAAATATAATCTTTTAAAATAAATCAGAAGACTAAATTATAATTTATCAAAGTCTAAGATAAAGTAGAGAGAAATTGGAGGAGGATGAGGCCTCAATTTATTTTGATTCAATAATATTTAAGTAATTAGCTGCGATAATTTTGAATATTTCTATACGCCAATTAATATAAAACTTAAACGTATTATCAATCTCACAAAGCTAACTCGATGACTCATACAAAACTCACGTAACTTCTTGAAGCAGAACATCATAGTTATCTTTGACTTGAATATAAGAAATTGAAGAAGAGATTATTTTAGATTTTGGTACTGTTACTTTTTATATATTTTATTTTAAATAAAAATTTATCAGTTTTTTGATAGATGCAACAACAAAAAAAATTATAATATATTTTTTTATTTAAACTCAATAATATTTAAGTAATTAAGCCATATTTAAATATATCTGCAGATTAAATTATATCGAACTCATGTACACTGCTGGTCTTATGAAAAGCTAAAATTTGTAATAATGTGTTAAAATGGTTATTAATTAATCATAGAATAAAAAAATATTATGAAATAATATAATCGTTTAAATGTGAGCAAAATACCTCAAATTTGTATAATAATATGTGCAAATTTTTCAGATGTATATTAATATAAAGCAAAATACGCAAATTTTGAAATTTAGCTAAACTTCATTCATATATATTAATTTGTACATTAATAATAATATAATCAAAATTTATATTATATTAATATAAACTTGACTATAATTTACACAAAAATATAATTTAATTTAATTATTAAATTAATTTCGACAGAAAATTGAAATTATTTTATCTAAGTTGAGGCAAATTCCTTCTAACACGAATCATGATTAACCGTAATAAATATTTATTCAATTAAAATATTACTGTCCTCCCTTTTCTTCTCTTTTTATCTCCATGTAAGGGATTCATTAAATTATTAAGTAGTAGTAAAAAATTAAAAATTTAATTAAAATAATTTTTTTTTATTAACATAAATAAATCAATTTGAGTCAGATGTATAAAATCATGAATAGCAGTGATGTACCTAAAAAAAGAACAATTTTTTTACCTGCTCAAAAATTGCTTTATATATAGTATAAATATAGATAATAGTATGAGTAGGTTTTAAATGTAAATAGAAAATTTTAGGAATTTGAAAGAATAATATACATAATTTTAAAAAAATTATAGATTTTATACTAAAATTGAAAAATTATTAAAAAATTTATTAAATTTTAAATGTAAAAATTTAAAACTAAAATTTAAAGCTATAAATCGAAATCTCTAAATTGCTTTAATATTAAGATTTGAATTTTTAATTAAGATAAATTTTCAGCATGAAAATTTTAATTATTATTAGCTTAATTATTAAGAATTGTATTGTGAAGTTATGAATTATATATATTGTGAAGTTATGAATTATATATAATAAAATTATTATAAGAAAATTTTTTATGAAATTTGTAATATTTTTTGAACATTTAATATAAATTTGTAATTTTTTGGAAAGCCATGGTCTGCGCTTAAATTCCCAAATAATGAAATCAAATGAATAAAATAATAGAGTGATGCTCTGAAGTCTCATCGAGGCGCGGGGGTAGAGCCGGGATTGGCGGCTCTACGATCCTCATTCAAGCCCTTTCTGCGATCGAATACCAACTTTTTCCAAAACCCTAATCCAATCTCTTCCTGCGATCTTCTTCGAATTGCTCCTTGTCGAAGAATCAGCAAGTAATATGGTGCTGACGCAGAAGCTCCACGAGGCCTTCAAGGGTACCATGGAAAGAATCACCGCTCCCCGTACGGTCTCCGCCTTCAAGGAGAAGGGGGTGCTCAGCGTCTCCGAGTTCGTGATTGCTGGCGACAATCTCGTTGCCAAGTGCCCCACTTGGTCCTGGTTGGAAATTCCCTAACATGAACCTAATCGCCCTCTTGCATCTTCTGCCTTTGTCCTTCCTTCATGGTTCTATCTTCTGGTGTGATTGGATAGGGAAGCGGGAGAGCCGAGCAAGAGGAAGTCTTATTTGCCATCTGACAAGCAGTATCTAATTACAAGAAACGGTCAGCCAGAATGAGCCTCTGAACTTTAGTTGTCGAAGTTCCTTTTACCTGGATCTCTTCTTTGATTTGATTAAGAAGAAGTTTATCCTCAGTGCCTTGTTTGAGGAGGGCGGTCTCTGTTGAAGAAGAGTATGAGGCGGCTGGAGGGGAAGTTCTCCTTGACAATGATGACGATGATGGCTGGCTTGCTACTCATGGGAAGCCGAAAGGTGAAATTTTTGTTCTTTTTCATGCTAATGTGATCGATGTGTACAATATTTATTTCTCTTATTGTGTACTTCTTAGAAACAACTGCAATTGAAGAAGAGAATTTGCCTTCCATGGAGACCCTGGAGATCAGTAAGGACAGGGGTGTTCAGTCTATTCCCTCTTATTTTGGAGGTGAGGAGGAAGAAGACATACCGGACATGGCAGATTTCGAGCACACTGAAAATCTTGTGGAGACGGATCCAGTAGGTCTCTATATCATCACCTCTCTTACCTGTTTTCTGAAGATTCTGTTGTGATTGATTTCTCTGGACTTGGTTTGTTAGAAATGCTGGTTCTTTTTTGTGGTGGTTTAAATTTTTAATAATGTGCTCCTTAAAAAGTCTCACATATTTTTGTCTGAATTTACATTTTTCCTTATGATTTAATGAGCAAGCGGTCTGAGGCAAACGAAGTATTGATTGGTTGGAGAGAGTTTACTTCAAGTAAATCATTTGAATAGTAAACTAGGCAGTCGGAAGTGCAAGATTTCTTTGTTCTGGGATGTAGACCAAGCAATAATGGTGGAGAATTTTTTCTTTCGTACAACATGTTGTCAATTAGCAACTATATACACTTTCTAATATTGCCACAAGATTCATTAATTTATAATGAATAGGGGGAAGGCTATCATATGAATGAGAAATACTAGGTGAATTCTTGGTATGTACTTGTGCATAAGCACCATGATAATTACTGTGAGCAAGTTACTTTTGGAAGGAAACATTCTCTCTGCTAAGAACTCCATGTATTTTGTGGGAATAGTGATTTAAGCTTCTAAGAATGGATAAGTTTTCATTTGAAGATAGGGAAACATTACTATCTGATATACATTCCAAGCTATACCCTGTTGCACCAGCTTTTGCAAATGTACTTGCTCACATGAATATCATTTGGTGGCAAGTCATTTCAGGTTCCTTTTTTGGTGAAATGGCCAAGTTGTGGCAAATTTGGCTATATATGGATAAATGCATTTTTTTTTGCTATGAATAAGTGTGTTGAATGTGAAATAAAATTGGTTTGTTATATTGGAATTTATGTAAGATGTGAAATAAAGTTAATGGTTATACTAAAATATGTGTAAGATGTGAGAATAAATTATTTGTTATTTTTGTTAGAGTTCGTGTAAGATATGAAATAAAGTTAGTTTTTGTTAGTAAAAATTGTGTTAGATGTGAGAAATTGTGGCTAAAAACATCATGGCATTTTTGTGGGGCTGCCAAAACTGACATGTAAGGTGGGAGATGCGGGATTGAGTGGAGTAGCACGTTGTCCTTTTCTACATATTCGTGTGTTTATTTATATGTTTGCTACGTAGTTAACTATCCATCTGATCAACATGTTCATATTTTCAACTCAGGCTACCCTTCAAACATCATATTTTGTTGCACATGAACCTGAAGATGACAACATTCTGAAAACACGGACATATGATGTCAGCATCACGTAAGTAGTTTTGATTATATAGTACCATTTCAGATGTATATAATTAGAAATTATCCTTTTCTTAATTGTGGCCTGGAATAGGTAGTACTGCCTCATACCACCAAAAAATGTCAGTTTTCCTTTGGTATCTCTACTGCAGCATACTTGTTTTAGTAATTCATTGTTTTTGAGTGTATGTGAACTTCAAATTAGAAGAATATTTATCTTATTTTTATCTTTTTTATATGTTTTTATGTGTTTTATGTTAATCCTTATCTTTGCTATATGTTTTTATGCTAATTCTTAAACAAATAGGGTGTAGTGGCATCTTTCTTATGCAAACTTTGGGTTCATTTTGGATCTTTTCTTGCTTAGCATTTTTAGTTCGCTTTCTTTTCAAATTTTAACTATTATTATTTTTATTACTGCAGGTATGATAAATATTACCAAACTCCTCGAGTATGGCTTACCGGATATGATGAGGTTGTTTTACAACTTAGAACATATTGTCCTTTTCTTTTTTTTTTCTTTTTTTTGGCATACAAGGACATTCAACATCTATTAGAATATCTATCAAGGTGACTGGGGGTTGGCAATTTTGTTAGAAACTCAGAGCCTGCTTGAAACTCGGATATTTTATTCTATTCGAGGTTGACTGTATTTTGTTCTGGTTTGAAACCAACGTGTTGGAAATGAGATTAATTCAACTCATAATTGACTCAATATATCTGTAAATATACATATTTAGAACTTTTCAAAGTAAATATGCTGTGATGAATTGTACAAGATTTAAAGCATTAAATACATACATAATATACAAATAAATATTTAGTATTATATCTTAATATAGATAATTTGTACAATGAATATTCAAAAAAAATACAAGGCATATAATTATGCTCAATTTTAATCGAAAATTGACTTGAAACACAATTACTTATTTGATTTGAATGAGAATAGACTCAATCAAAATCTCCAGCTTTGAGTTGAGGCTAACTCACTTGAACTCAACTTGAAGCTAACCATGTATGAGACTAAATTGTTACTTTTCCTTTGTGGAATGGGCTGCACGAGGAACTAATATGTGCTATTGTTAACAGTTTGGCTTTCTCTACACTGCATTATAAGTATTGAGCCTCTGTTATGCTAGGAGCCTCAAAACATCCCAATCTCATGTTGTCTGAAGTTCTTTCTGAAGGCTGCTTCATGTACATATATTTAGGAAGCTTTTGTCTTCTAATGCATTTCTTATTTTGATCCACTTACAAATTGTTTTTATTTTTCTTTGGGAGTTATTAAGCTAGCTTTGACATATTAAAGATTAGCCAAAACACTCCCGGATAGTTGGAATGACATGTAAATGTCTGGCATTCTACAGCATATAACTGAGGATAGTATAGATCATTTGAATTGTGATTAAGTGTTTTATTTTCAAGGACTATCCCGTGCTTTTTTTTTTGCGCACGCATGCGTGTGTGGGGGGTGGGTTGTGAGGAACTTAATTCTAGATTAACATTTTCACCACTTTGTAAGCCCAAGGTTACAACAACACACATTTCATGAATTGTTCTATATGCTTACAAGCTGTCATATAGTGGTTGCTGCCTATCTGGTGCTAGTATTGTATTTTATGCATTAATTACGGATAAAATTTGCAAGTATCTTGATTATATTTTTATGTACTTTCTTTAGTCAAGGATGCCTTTAAAACCCGGGCTTGTACTTGAAGATGTTAGTCAAGATCATGCGCACAAAACGGTAATTCTTTTAACTTCTCTTAGATCTATATTTACTTTTACATCTAAATTGAACATTGTGGTTTCTTATTCTCTCAAAATCTCAACTAATAATATGTTATATATTAGGCAAAGTTCATTTTTCATGAAGTCAAATATAATTTTTGCAGGTTACTATTGAGGATCATCCACATTTGCCTGGGAAACATGCATCTGTACATCCCTGTCGGCATGGTGCTGTGATGAAAAAGATTATTGATGTTCTAATGTCACGTGGGGTTGAACCCGAAGTTGATAAGTATTGCCTTCTTTTGTTTGTTATGTTATATTTTGCCACGTTAATTCTAGCCTCACGAGTCACTCTACACAAATTTCAAGATTTAAACTTTGTTATATTTCATATCATATATATATAATTCAAAGTAAACAAAAAAATACTCTCACATCATACATACCAATATAATAATAAACTGCTCGTCTTATACTGCACACATCTCAAGATAACTTTATTTCAAACCATACATATTTTACAAGCAAAAATATTAGCATTTGACGTGAACTTTTGGCTAAACAAACGCACCTATGTATCATGATGTCCATTTTAAATCATTGATGCTCATGTACTTCACACTTGTTATCCTTAAAAATTATCGTAACTCTGATATTCCATTTTAAATTCATTGATGCTCATGTACTTCACATTTGTTATCCTTAAAAATTATTGTAGCTCTGATATCCTACTTTGGTATTGGCTTTCCATGTTATGAACATTGCTGACTGAGACTCAGATTGGTTTTATGGGATTTACTTTTGTTTTTTGTTCTGTTTGATCATGTCATCATCCTTCCTGCAGGTATCTTTTTCTTTTCTTAAAGTTTATGGCATCAGTGATTCCCACCATCGAGTATGACTACACCATGGACTTCGATCTTGGCAGTACTAGCAACTGATTCCAGGTATAGTAAACTTCATAATATTCTTATTTATTCATTTTGGATGTTGTATTCTTTGATAAGAGAAAGAACGCATCATAATGTTGTACAGATGTTATCTTGGCGTTTATGAAATACTGCTTTTTAGGTATGAGGCGCGCATCATGTACTTAAACTAGTCTTTCAATGACATACATTTTTTTTTATAGTAATGACATACGATATTTACTTATTGTATCCGTATAATTTTAGATGCCACCTGCGTGAATTAATATGGGTCATGCTTGCTATAGATGAATATAAAACGGCTGATACAGATCGAAGGGATCATTTTCCCGCAGCTTGTCAATAAAATTTGTTGCTTGATTGATTTCTCTTACAGTTTTTGGCAAACCTTCATGTTGAGCAGCGGATATGCAAACCTAAAGCTTGAATAATAGTTCTGAAATTTACTTATTTGAAGTTAATGGTAAGAAGCTATTCCTTCTATTTGGTTAATGCGGTTTGGTAAAAGGTGAGATGTGGTATTCTGAGCACGATGATGATCAAGTGATCAAATTAAAGGGCGTCACCGTCCACCATTCACTGAGCACCGTGGTTCCTTGACCACAACCAATGAAGAATGACCACAACCACAAAAGAACAGTATTGCTGAAGAATTATTCTTCAATAGTTCTTCCTGTTATGTTTTGTATGAGAGAGAAGTGTGTCCTCAGTGTACCTTCTAATCCCTATATATTTCCACGTACAGACCTTGCACTGACGACCACTTGCATTGCTTCCGTTCCTCAAGCTAGAGCTCGGATTTGAAGGGTGGAGAGAAGTAGTGCTACCTAAAGATGCAACGGACATTGAATTATTTATTGAGTTGTGCAACATGTTAAAGCTGAGTGTTAGATCTCTAGTTACTAAATGACTTAAAAGCTTAAGTTTATAGATTATAATACAGGAATAATTTTATATTTTAATATGCCCTCTCATACTCAAGTTTATTTGCTTTGCAACATAGAGTTCAATATAAGTACTTTTTTTTAAAAAAAACCCTTTATACTAGACATAAATTATGGTCACTAAAGTTTGAATTTAAGACCTTCTAGCCCTAATACTATGTTAGATCTTTGGTGACCAACTGACCTAAAATCTTAAGCTTGTAGGTTTTGACTCGGGAATAATTTTATATTTTAACACTGAGATTCATCCTAATGTCATGATTTATTTGCTAAGACCCAAGCAAACAAATTTTAATTGTTTCTATTTTTATTCATCAATACTGAAAGAGAAAACTATATCAAAACTTAATCCTTTCCAAGAGATGCAAATAAGTTTAAGTTTATTCAATGAAAGCAGCATGAACCTGTACTTTCTTGATCATGTGTGCAATATATCTTTTTTTTATCTTTAATTTTGATACTAATTTGTACTTACAGATACAATAATATTCATCAAAGCTCATTACTAAAAGTCTTTAGCCACTTTTTTTGAGTTCTTGCACAGCTATGAATTCACCAGCTCTGTGATTCTTGCTTTATGAATTAAATCTTTTGAATTACCAGTTGAAGCCATATTAGGCTGAAGCCTTCTCAAATACAACTTCTGATTCTGAGGTAGCTATATTAGTTTACATTCTTTCATCCAAGTACTGACATAATTGATTCTTCTGGTTTCTACTACCTATTGCCGAAGGGGATCGATTCTAACAGATACTGTATATTTTTTGTTAAAGTTTGTGACTTGTTATCTATGAGATATTTGGAGATTTTGTGATGAAACTCATCATCTCCTTGCTAATTTATATTATTTTGTATTGTAGCAGGTGAATTCAGTGCTGTTGAGACTGAGTAAATATTCCGCCACTTGCTGAATGCCAGTTCCTTCCTCTTTTTGTAAATTCTGTGATTCTACACTTTAAAATTAACGTGAACTTCAGTTTAATCCCCATGGAAATTAGATAATGTTTTCCATATACCGTAATTGACTCATCTTTGATTCAATGTTTATGTTCTACATACGTCTGTGAATCATCCCACCAGAAATGCTTGTCATATGACTCATATGTAATTGAATATCTTTATATAAGATTTTCACCTTATACGACTCTTCGTTCAATTCTTTGCAAAAATAATTTTTTTTTCATATTTGCGAACCTACTCTCTTCTTCTGTTGATCCCAAAGAGGAGCTCAAATCTGTTCAGTTCCATTCTTTTTAGGCAAACTGGAATTTTCATCTATTTGGTAATATCAAATAAGGATAATACTAAACATCTCCCATAAAATGATTATTTTGCTAATGTCACAATTGTGTTATATAAAATATTCTAGTTGAATTCAATATATGAAATCATTTATGGGAGATATTTAGATTAATAATTAGTTAATATTTATTCATTAGATTGTTTAATAAATTAAACTTATAATTCATTAGATAATTTAATAGATTAAATCTGTAACCAACTATTGCATTGTATAGTGAAGTCTAATTTTAGAAGTATAAAGCATATTTCATGGCAGAACAGAGCTTTAAATCTAAGACTGGTAGTATTTGATGAATAGTCCTGATCAAAATTGACTTTTTGGTTCTGTTTAGTTGGAGGAAAAAAAAAAAAAAAATTGTAAATTTTTTTAAAAAAATATATTTGATGTGAAATAACGTAAATTAATTATATTAAAAAATATGTTGAATGTAAAATAAAGTAATTATTTAATATTAAAATTTATGTAAAATAAAATATAAAATAATTTTAAATTTTTTTTAAAATAAATTTAATATTTTGGTTAAAATAAAATATTTTTTTTAATCAGTTGTTAAACAGGATAAAAAAATTTTACTAAAAAAATGAAGTTTTTATTACTAATCTTATTCTGGGGAATAAATTTACAGAATTACAAGTGATGTATATCAGATTCAATATTCCCTAAAACAAAACTTAAAGATGTACATTTTATCTCACACACAAGATCCATTGTCATTCAATTATACTCTTCCATATTAAACTAAACAAATAAATGAAAATTACCAGATTTTCAACTTAATTTCTGTACATTTCAGCAACTGATACGTCCTCCATTTGACCAAAAAATTTCACTCAAATCATTAATTCATATAAGATATATATATATGTGTGTGTGTGCCAAATCTTCCTCATTATTCCGAGAGATAAAGCCCAGATTGAAGTGTGAAATTTATACAGTTTATAAGAAGGAAGATTTTGTGTTACTCATCCTTCATGGCCATTTCGTGTCTTCTTTTCTGCCCAACCTCCACTAACAATGTGAGAAGAGCCTCACACACCTGGGAGGCATCAGCCTCCCCAGGGCTATCATTTAGTGTAGAGTAAACCATCCAGGCATGATCCAGCTTCCGCTTCGGTCGAACCACCACTGATCCCGGAACCTCGGCGTCCCGCCGAGTGACGAGGCCGTCGCTCTTCTCCCCGTACCTGACTTGAAGCAATTGCGCGCAAGCAGCCATGGCGGCGGCAAGCGGCATAACAACGGGAACTTTTGTCGGCTGGCCATCGCCGACGACAGGTAGCTCGGCGTGTGCTACTTGAGATAAGGTGGATAGGACGCTAGGTCCTAAGCCCGCTTCGGTGTGGAAGGAGAGAACTGGAAGTTCGCAGGGCAGTGGATGCTTGCTCAAGAACTCCCTCCTTTTTTCGTACGTCAAGTCTTCAAGGGCTTTCAAATCTCCCTGAGTGGCAAAATAAATCTTTTACGCAGATGAAAATTGGGACGAATCTCAGGAGCAAAAAAAAAAATAAAAAATCAAAACTAATTCAAGGCATGATAAAGCAGAAGGAAAATAGCAGAGAGCACATCAATAAATGATTTATTCCAATCGTATTAGAAGACTGAAGAAAAGGGAAAATCACTCTCAGATCATCATAGTTTTAAAAAATTGGACATTTGACTCACCTATTTTAATTGCTAACAATGGTGGTCTCTCCATCACATTATTTATTATCATTAAAATGGTACTAATTTTAAAAAATAATATAATAACAGTAATAAATAAATTTTTAATTATTCTACATAAATTTTAATATAAAAAATATTATTTTATTTCACGTATTTAATAATTTTCAATAAAAACATCAATTTTATTTCACATCAGGAAAAACCTAAACTGTTTCTAGAAACAAAAAGTTTTTTGTTTATGTAATATGCAGATCTTCCTCTCAGCATTATTTTCCATGATATCGCACCACATAACTGGATATTGCTTATTGGTGCAAGACCAAATTACGTATGGTGGCATATAAAATTAACAGAAAGCACATATTCATCAACAGCAATTCAAACAATAATCTGCTTAAAATGCATGAAAATAGTAAGAAACTGCAGTGCAAGCAAATTCAAAGCCAAATCAATACCTTAAGGACTTTGCATATCAAAACCTCCATAATTTTTCTCAGCTGAACATAATCTCCAAGCTGACCTTCTCTCAGAATATCTGAAGCAATCGGGCTGCCTCCATATGGACTCTGAGCCAATGCTAATCCAGCGACCTTGTCTTTCAGTTCAGGCCAGTACAAAGATAACGCAGCAGCTGAATCTACTCCTCCTTTGCTATGCCCAAGAAGCAATACGCGTTTCTTTGATCCCCAATATATTTCTTCAATATACTCCTTGATCTCTCTGGCATTTTTCTCAACTGAAGCCTAACGTTCAATTTTCAGTGCAAGAAAAATAATGATCAAAGAAAAAAAAAAAGATCCTTACATATACACACTTAATTTCTTCGTTTTACTCATTTCAACAATCTTTAATTTACACCCAGAACCTTCAAACCCACATTGAAGATGGAGGTGGGTTCACATCTTTGCTTTTCAAAACGAAAAAAAAAACTTATCAAAAATAAATAAACTCCTATCTTTGAGGCTTTAACGAGTAATAAGGACAACATTTGGGTAACATATGTAATTATCCCTATAAAGAATAGTCCAAAGAGAATCCTAAATCCACAATAAAAAAGTAATCAAAAGAGACTCCCAAGAATCAAAGCCTTAGAATGTGATACATGAACACTGCTTTGTTGTGTAATTTAGGAGGTGGAGATTTAGGTGTAATATTAAAGAATTTAGGAAAATAAATAATTCATGAAGAATTGAAGGTTACGAAGAAATTCTGTCAAGAGGAACTGGAAACCAAGAGAATCGAGTCATATACCTCACTATGAATCTTAGCAATATGACAAGCCAGCCCCATTTTTGAGAAACTTGATTTTGTATCAACAAAATATAGTGGACCGTGATTACTGAAAAGACCTGCAAAAGCAAACTTCGTAATCATATGACTCACAGTTATCACTCAAACTAGCATACTGATATAATGAGTCACATAATTTATACCTGGAACTAACAAATAGACCAAACTATCGGGCAACTTATGTTTGCCATTTCTGAGATAAGCCAAAAAGACAGATCTATTAAAATAAGCGATCATAACCTAAAAGAATGTTACCATCGCTTCTATAATTAAAAATTATCAATTTACAAGTTGGTAACCTGATGTTTTGAAGCAATTCCATAAATCTATTAGTTCCATCTTCAACAGGAGGCATGACAGGAGCACGCTGAAGCCATCCGATATCCTCTGCAGAGCCAAGAACAGTTTTCCGGGCTCGAATAATAAGGCTGCAAATAGGATTTGTTAGAAATTAAAGTCAGACTATCAAGTCAGAAGGCACTCAACACAAAATGATCCAAATCAATCATGTTTTAAATAAGCTTAATCATGAACACTAGCATATAATCTATTTAGCGCGTGTTCATGTAAAAAAAAAATGACGGTTCAATTGAACATTAGTGTGACGATCCGGGACTGAAGAGGGCGGACAGTAATCATCGATGTAATGATCATGTGAGTAAATCGGAATCACCCGAATAAGGAGTACCTCCTAACAGGCTTCTAGGTGGAGAGATACAGGAGTAATCGTCCCACATCAGAAAGAGAGGGAGTCTTTGAGCTAAATAAGTAAATTACATAATCCCAAATAGTAGAGGCGCATTTTGAGATAAAACCGTGATGCTAATGATCTGAAACTCTGTAGTTAAGCGAGCTTTGACTGAAATAATTCTGAGATGAGTGACCTCTATGGAAATACTCAAGTCACACAGTTCTCTAAAGTCAAAGCGAACAATACCTCTACATTTGAATCACAGTACGTTATAATTAGTTTTCATTGAACATAAAAATGATACACGTCTCCCTATGATTTGAAAAATAAAACTGTCCATCAAAAATAAAATAAAAACTAAAACTGGAATCTAATTTCAGGCACAGATTGAATTTCAGGGAAAATAAAATTGGAATGTAAAACCTCATTATGTTCATACTCGAAAAATCAAATGCATCAATGCAAATCTTCTTTTTTTTGATAGAATCAATGCAAATCTTACAATATCTGAGCTTAATATTCTAAGCTTTTTCCATTAAAGCTAACATAAATCATAAAATTTAGGGTAAATAGCATCTGGGTCCTTCTAGTTTACTCGTATGGGCAAATAAGTCCCTTGAATATTTAAATGTAGCAAACTGGTCCTCCAGTTTGATGAAGTATGCACATAGATCCTTGGCCGTAACAGACGTTAGAAATCACCTCTCTCTCCTCCCGATCGCCGCGCATGGGCAACGCTGCCGGACCCG
>JAEMOT010001576.1:100204-111876 GCA_019297695.1 Apostasia ramifera | reverse complement strand
AGGCGCTAGCTTAATATTGGTAGCGTTAGGTTCGCTTTAAAATCGATCCCCGCGCTGCATCAACATTACCTGACGATCACTCTCCACCCTTTTCGGCCACAAGTGTCATATTTTCTATTTGCATTTCCACATAAATATTGCATGTCCTTCTTCTGGTTGTTTTACTTCTGTGATCTTCCACTTTATTAGCACACCCTTCTGTGATAACACTAGGCATTTCTGCTGCCACATCGAAGAATTTGCTATGTTTGCGAAAATTCATTCTGGACCACAAGTGTAAATATGCTGGCAGTAATTCAGTGGAGCAAAACCAATAATCTGTTAACGATTCAACGATTTCCCAAACGTAATCCCTTTCTAGATTCAACCCCATCCAATCTCATCCAAGCTCAGACTTCTGTCATCCTAGAAGGAAGGCATCGTAAAGAACACGGTAGAATCTGAAATCCCTAAACCCGATTCAAACAAAAGAAGAAACGAAAACAAGCATTATAATCTCCAATTGCAGTACAGACACAAACCTACAGCCGAATATGTTGAGCTTCGCTTAAAGAACATTCAAATTCTTCACCAAAAGTACTCAAGTAAAAAGTTTTCTGCAAGATTTCAACTCTTCTGTTCAACAAAATTACTCACTGAAATTAAAATTAACATGAAAATCAGACAAATACGTACTTGATCTGGCATTTGGGATCAAGGAGACGAGCATAAAAAAGCAATCACGCCGATTACAGGGCACGAGCTCCACCTTCCCCCTCGCTTGCTATTTCCTTCAGATTCCATCCGAAGGCAGCGACGGCTCCTCCGCGATGACCACCGACTTTTCGCGGGCCTGACGATTCCGTTTTCTTGTCATGATAGGGGCCCATTTACAACAGTAAAGCCTGTTATAAGCCCATTAAGATTAGGCCCATTAAAAAGCCCATTATCAAATAAGCCTATTGAAAAGCCCATTTTCTAATTAAGGTGTTTTTATATTAATTAAAAAACTAAAACAATTATTTACGTATATAAAATCTTTTGAAGTATTAATTCTCCCTTTTTTTCTATCAAACTTGAGCTTAGTTGAGTACCCGAAAGTGGCATATTCTAATTACATCACCAAAATTTTAATTTAGGTGAAAAAATTATGATGTTTAGAGAAAATCAAAATACTTTATGTACCCCATCTTATGTATTAATGCAGAATGATTAGCGTGAATTCAATGGTTGGGAGAATTTAAGGAGAAGACAATAAAAAAGAAAATGATGCATGAGCCATGACATTGGGAAACACTATGAATTGGAAAAAAAATCATGATGCTTGCCGAAGATAATTTAAAATCTAGTAAGTAATCTCGGTTACAACATAAATACAGAGTGGGAAAGAAACAATAAGAAATAGAGAAAAAGTGAGAAAGAAATAAAGAGAAGCTTCATGCTGGTTTTTTTTTAGTGTCGAACAGAGGAGGCGGAGAAGCTTGTAGAAGGTAAGTTTAACTAACTCCCTTCTCCGCATTAACTTCTCTTGTTTATAAGCAATCAATAATGATAGCAAGAAATGAGCGGTGCTGAATTTACCACACTTAAGAGTGGTGAGGATCGTTAGCTTCTATTTTATAGGAGATTTTGGAATTGGTGTTAGGTGCTTTCCCAAGAATTATGTCAAGATATTTTGGTATGTCAATTGATCGTTGTGATTATAATTCATTATGGTGTCGAATGATAATTTGACTTGATCTTACTTTCTTTTCTATTTTATCTGATTGCTTGGTTCTCGATCAACTCCAATTCTAAAATTGACTTTTACTTTGATTTCACTTCTATTGACTAACCACATAAACGATTGAAATATTTTTTCTATTTCTTGATATAGTAACATAAAAATGCAGATGATAAATGTGATTAAGAGTAACATATTAAATTATAATTTAAATTATCTTGAATATAATATGTGTAAATTTAATATTTTAGGTATTTAATATGCAAATAATTAAATTTTCTATCACAAACACGCAAATATATATGTATATGTGTGTGTCTATCTATATATATATTTAAAAAAAATAGTATTGTAAAAAAGTAAAAGTAAATTATAATTTTCTATATTAGACTGTCACTATATTAGAAGATATATTTCTTTAATGAAGGATTTACATACAGAATATTGAATTCATCACAAATTATATATTTCACCATCATTTAGTAAATATTACACATATCACACTCTACTTATGTTGGCTATTGTAAAACCCATAAACAGAGTGTGATATGCGTAATATTTACTTAACGATGGTGAAATGCGTAATTTGTGATGAATTCAATATTTTGTATGTAAATCTCCCTTCTTTAATTTATATGACATTATTATCATAAAAAATCATTAATTAAATTAAATACTTTTTAAAATTTTTTATTAATTATATCTAGATATTTGTTTCATCCAATTGAACTATTTGAGCATTAATAATTTTAACACATAAATTTAAAGTGTGAAAACAAAATGATTATGCGAACCATATTCCTTTGCTCAATTTAAGTGATTTGATTTTATGTTACATATTCAACTTTTAAGTACATTGAAATTAAATATTTTTTATATAAATAATGAATGTGTGTAAAACATAATGCATGTGTTTTGCGTGCATGTAGACTATGATTGATAATGTTGCTGAAAGTGACAACATATTAACAAATAGGACATGCGATAATTTTAGCAGAAGTGATGACATTTCAAACTCAATTATGTTAGCAGCATTGGCGAGAATAACGAGTTAGATATGGTTTAATTTCGACGCATCTCAATTTAATTCAAGTTTAAACTGACTTATCTCAACAAGCAGTCAACTGCAAATTAGCTCGAGCTTTAATCTAACACAGAGTCGTCTCTATTAGAATTTGAAATTGGGTCTATCTTACCCACTAGATCATCTAACAGATACTTTTACTATATCTTAACACATATTTATATGCAAGTAATAAATGATTATATTAAATCAATGAATATATTATTTACACATCAAAAAATAAAGACCGAGCCAAGTTTGATCCATGTCGTCCCAATCCGACTATATTTTGTGGCTTCATTCAATAAATTCGAGTTGAGCTTGATTTAAGCTAAATATCGATCTAAATTCAAGCAATTATTGATCTTCAAGTTAAACTCACCCCTACTTAACTACTTAACGGTCATTTCACCAAAAATATAAAAAATTTATAATTTTTTAAGTTATAGTTAAATGTTTTTTCTAATAAAAAATATGATTAAATTGCATTCAGACTCCGAGAATAGAAAAGTATTGCAAATTGGTTTTAATTTTTTAAAAATCTTGATTTTAGTCTTTGAATTTGTAAAGTGATGCCATTAGGTCCCAATAAAGATATTATTATTATTATTATTATTATTATTATTATTATTATTATTATTTTCCATTATATCATAATATTATTTTCAATTATTACTTTTAATTTTTAAAATATAATTTTAAATATTAATATTAACATTTTTAGTTTTAAAATTTTAGAGAAGAGAAAATAAGAAATTAGAAAAATTAAATTTTATATTTTTATAAAAATTTTAAAGAAAGATGATAATAAAAAGGTATAATTATCCTTTAGAAAGAGAGAACGATTCAAGCTAATCAAAAAATAATTAAATTTTATATTTTTTAGCGAGAAAGACTCCAATAAAAAAACAAGATTAATTTTTGAAAGAGGGACCAAATTACTATAGTAATTTCACAATTTTACATACTAAAATAGAGATTTTTGAAAAGATATGATCAATTTGCAATGCTCTTCTCATCTCAAAGACTTGAATACAATTTACTCTAAAATTATATAAATGTTATTTTATATTTTAGTAGAATTTACATACAGAACATTGAATTTATCACAAATTACATATTTCACCATAGTTTAGTAAATATTACGCATATCACACTCTGTTTATGGGTTTTACATTTCTATTGTAACTTTTCTATTATAAGCAGAGTGTGATATGCGTAATATTTACTAAATGATGGTAAAATGCGTAATTTGTGATGAATTCAATGTTCTGTATATAAATCTCCCTCTATTTTTATTCTATACCAACTTTAATATTAAATATTACTTTATTTCACATCTTATAATATATCAATTAATTTTATTTCATATTCTCTAGTAAATAAAAAAAAAATCGAGTGTGAGAGCCAAATGAATTGACCAATTACAATTTAAGATTTTAAGTCACTAGATAATTTAGGAAATTAAACTTAATAAATATAAATTATGATTAATCAATTTATTAATCAATAATTAAGCTACATAACAGGACTTGTAACAAATATGATTTTATTTTACTTTATATGTTTTTGCTAAAATAAGAAATCAAAGCAACTATCCTGTTTGGTCAACGGAAACTATTTAACAAACTATAACCAAATACGAAAATAACAATAATTTAAAAAATAATAATAATAATAATAATAAATAAATAAATAAATAATTTTTTTTAATCATTCTACACAAATTTTAATATAAAAAATATTATTTTATTTTACATACTCAAACTTTCAATAAAAATATCAACTTTTTTTTACATCCTTGACCAAAATACTACAATCGAGTATTTTAATTTAAGATATAAAATAAAATTAATAATTTTATTAAAAATTATTAAATATATGAAATAAAATAATATTTTTTATATTAAATTATTTATTATTATTTTTTTATAAATTAATATTATTTTAACCTTCGTGCCAAAAAAGTCTAAAATATATAATATATAAAAAAATAATATCCCCCTATTATCAAAGTCAAGCTCCTTCCTACATTGCCCCTTTCCTTCCTTGTCCTCTTCCTTTCTCGCAACTACGGCAGAGATTCCACCTCTCTCTCTGCTATATTTAGATCTTATTTATCACCATTCAAAAAATAATAATTAATATTTTATTAATATTTAAAATTTATTATAAATTTTAATAATTTTATTTTATATTTAACATAAATTTTAATTTCAAAAAATAATTTTATTTTATATTTTATATATTTACTAATATTAAAATAAATTGTTCTCATCGGTTCATAAAATAAAATATTTTATTTTTTTTATTTATTTTTAAAATGGTGCCACAGAAGCCCTTAGATGAATAAAAAATGAATTTAAATATCCCATAAAGTGCGAGTACTGATACAACCAAAGAAAATGGAGAAAAATGATAAAAGGGAGAGATTTGTAATATTCGGTACATAAAATTTTTTTTTTTTTTTTAGAATTTTATTAAACAAAAATTTTATATATATATTTTGTCAGATGTAACTTGCAAGGGTTAACGAAATGAGCGCCCTACGCACCAGCAAGTCAAACGTGCACGCTTCCTTAAAGTTTTTTTTTTTTTTTAAAAAAAAATAATTATCAGAAATTTAAAATAAAAAGCTTTTAAATTAGGTGCATTATTTTACGAAGGGGGCAAAGATCTGTTATTTCTAGCCGATACTCAAAAATTTATTATTTTTATATAATATTTTTATCTAATTTAAAAAATAAAATATTATTTATAATTTTATTAATAAATTTTTAGAATGTCACCTAAAAATAATAAACTTTAAGAGCGAGAGACATAAATTTTTTTACTTTTTATATAAGAATAATTACATCAAGGTACATAAATAAAGATAAATTGCATCCAGGCCACTAAGGTCAAAAGTATATTATAAATTGATTCTAACTTTTAAAAATTTTAATTTAAGCTACTTAGATTGTAAAAGTGTCATAATTTTAGTTTTTTTTTTAGAAGTTCATTATTTTTATTTATTTTTTTGATAAAAAAGTAAAATTTGATTTTTTTTTTAACTAGTTTGAATGATTTAAATATTTTAGAAGATCATTACACCTCTTTATTTTCATCATTCTTCAAAAATTTAAAATTAAATTTCTTCCATCTCTTGTAATCTTTGCATTACAAATTTAAAAATAAAATATATAAATATTAATATTTTAAAATTATATTCTAAAGGATCATTAAATTAACAAATAAGAATAATCATACAATATATTAGTAAAAAATTAACAATTATATCATAATTCGAATCAAAATTACAGAGCTTTTATAATCTCAATAATTCAAATCAAAGATTATAAAAAGTTGAAACTATTTTATAACTTTTTTTTCTCAAGAGCCTCAATGCAATTTACCCTAAAACAATCTAAATATTCTTATGAGTTCCTCTTATTCAGAATAATTCAAACGTGAGCCCTTTTTAATAAATTTCATTAACTTTTTAAAATTAAATTGTATATTTTTTTAAAAATATTTAAGTATTTATAATTAATATTATAAGCTAATATATAGACAAGAAGAAAATATTATGATTAGAACATTACTTATTGATGCTTAAATACTTTTCTTTTAAGTATAATTTTATGGCAAATTTGATGGAATTCTTAAAAAGGACTAATATGAAATAATTTTTAAGCTGAAGAGACTCAAATAATTTAGATAGAACATTTTTGTTTCTATTGGTCTATAGTTTAACCGTAATTTAATAATTTGTAGCCCAAGGATCTATTTTTCATGAGTGAAAACTTCAGAGATCTATAAATAATATTTGTGCTCTATAATATTACATTTACATATTAATCACAATTCAAAATATATTTATGCCACTCAAATTAAAATTTAATTAGAATAAATGAAACATTTAAATAATATTTACATATTAACACGTGGTTCAAGCGCTGTATTTTTGCCGTACACGTGGCGCCAAGCTGGCATTTAGCCTTTATTTATTTACTAATTCATTTCTGTTTTCACAGATTCAGACCTCGGTCAAACCTCGGCCACGAGGATTCAATCACGCCTCGTCCACGACGAGCCAAGTCCACTTCTGCTAACATCGATGACGATGTTACAGTGTACTTATCACCGTCAGCGTAGCCCGACTCCGGCATTCTCCGTACAAGACACCTTTTCTCTAAGACACGCAAATCAAGGATTCGCATGCTCCAGCTGCCACATATCCCCAGAAGCCGCGCCAATACTAAAATATCATGCTCCCCTGTTGCTGCTTTTGGTCCCTCCAGCAGCCGACAAGCGGCGCGAGCGCAGAGTTTGTTCACCTTCTTTTCTCCAGAAAAACAGGATAAAGCTGAATAGTTCATCGCCTACAAATACCCTTGAACAGTCTTCAAAAAGGGACAGATTGGAGAGGAGAGAATCAACAAGAGCGGCCAAAGTACAAGCAACTTCCCTGGTTCTCCCATTCTCACTGTATTAGAGCCCCAACTGAGAAGCTTTCTCTCTCTCTCTCCTCGGTGGACATAGGAGATTTCCTTTCTGAACCACCTTAAACTTTTGTGTGCTGCTCTGGGTATTTCTCTTTCTTTTAAGCTTAACTAACAGGCTTATCCTTCTGTGCGCCGCCGTTTCTCAGGACTCTCTCTTTTTCGGTGTCTCTTGGGATCCCCTACATCTCACGTCAACAAAAAGTTATATAAATATATGCATAAATAGATTTTAAATAATATTTAATATGAAAATATAATATTGGAACATATATGCAATTGCTATTTTGATCATATATTAATTCAAATAAGCACGGAATTTGGGATTGGCATCAAATAAACCAAATGAGCATGGAATCTAGGTCTGAAATCTAAGTTAATTTTGTGTTCATTTGAGAATCAAAATTTCAGATTATGCCTATTCGAGTTTGATAAATTCGAATTAAAAAAAAAACGTTGCCAATTTTTTAACTGTCTAGCTTATCCTAAATTAAACTATTATTTGATAGTGTTATGTTTTAAAGTTTAAGTTATTTTTGAGAACAGAGAGGGTGAAAAAAGAAAAAATTTAAAATTATGATATAAAATAAAGTTATTTTAATGTTGATATTTTTGCTTAACACAATACATTTAAATTTTTTTAAATATATGCAAAATATAATATAAATTAAAATTTATATAGAATATAAAATAATATTAATTTTAATAGTAAAATATTAAAAAAAATGGTAAAATATTTTTAGGTTGGATTGGGGCATTTGGATATATGCACTATTATGATTGAATTTTAAGAAAGCAATTGGTATTCATTTGTTTAACTTGCCACTTATAAGACGAATTTGTGTATTTCGCACTCATTACACGTAGGTTAGAATAAAATAGTATAGAATTTACATGTTATATTTTTCTTTCTACTATTTTAAAGACAATGGGCGAATCGATACACCTCTTATTACGTCGTGCAAGACAGGAGATTTCGTGAGAAAGGAGACGATGGGGAGGGTCAAAAATGGGTTACAGGACATATACAACCGATCAAAAATACGTACAAAATGAGTATGAATTTTGGTCAACCTTATTGCATATACCTTTATAATCGGATTTAATTGGCTTTATTTAAATAAATTATTTTTAAATATTTAAAAAAATTAAGTCTATATTAAATCGATTAAAAATTAAATTGATTATCAAATTATCAACTCATTCTCATCTGGATACAAATAGAAGCACAAGAATTTATCAATCCCGTCATTCAAATATGATTTTTTTTTTATATTTTCTAAAAAAATATATGAATTTTTTTTATAATACAAATATGAAATTATATGTATATATAGTATTATCAAATATAATATTAAAATAATTTTTAATTAGAAATTGTGAGTATAATAACAGACGAAGAAACGGACATTTTCCATCTGCTCCACACTTTCTTGTTGACCAAAAGGATGATGCCAGCAGGCCACCATCGCCTCCTCTACTTCCCCACGGCGGCACCGCCGTTCACACCGCCGGAATCTGCCAGGCTCATTCCCGCCGCAACCACCATTCGCTGCGGCGCCGCCAGTCCATCCACCTCCATCTTCCCTTCCCCAGTCCTCCCCGCGGCCGACTCCGTCGCCTCGGCGTTCCAGGACTACCAACTCCTCTTCTCCTCGCAGCGGTCGGAAACGGCAGATCCGGTGGCACTACGGGAGGCGGAGGGCACAGTTCCGGCAGACTTCCCCCGCGGCACTTACTACCTCGTCGGCCCCGGCATGATCGCCGACGACCACGGCTCCATCGTCAGCCCGTTCGACGGCCACGGCTATCTCCGGGCCTTCGAGTTCACCGGCGCCGGCCTGGTGATGTATTCTGCGAGGTACGTCGAGACGGCGGCGGCGATGGAGGAGAGGGAGGCAGAAACAGGGCAGTGGAGATTCGTCCGGCCGGGAATCTTCTCGCTGCTGAATCCGGCGGCGCCGGCGCTGGCCCCGGGGGAGAAGATAGCAAAGAACGTGGCGAACACGGCCGTGCTGAGCTGGGGAGGGAGGATTTTCTGCCTGTGGGAGGGCGGCCGTCCCGTCGAGATCGACCCTTCATCGCTGACGACCATCGGCGAGGCCGATCTCATTTCGTCATCAGCGGAGCTCGGCCGGAGCTCCGCCGCTGCCGCATTCATGAAACCGGTTCTTCGCAGTAAGTTCAATTGTCACTGTTTTTTGAGCTATGACTCAATTTTATCGCACCGAATTCAGCAACTCAAATCCGAAATGATCAAATTCGTGTCACAAAAACATACGAAAGAACACGAATTAGAGACGAGTTGAATTGAGTCAAAATCAACTCACAATCTAATGAACTTACGAGATTAATAATGCAGGATTGATGGGAATGGCTCCAAAGAGAATACTGTCACACTACAAAATAGATGTCAAGAGGGATAGGCTGCTGCTTCTCTCTTGCGACCCTGAAGACATGTTTCTATCTTCGTCCACTTTCACTTTTTACGGTAAGTTTTTAAACTCCAAAATTAAAAATTTTAAATTCAAGTTAGACCGAAATAGTATTAAGATCGTGATTCCCGATTAGATTAGCTTTTGGTCAAAACAATTGACTACTGAGTGGAGATAAAGGTTGACCCGTTTTAAGTAATCAAATTTGCAGAATTTGATGGCAAATTTGAGCTGAAGCAGAAGAAAGAATTTGTCATCCCTGATCAGCTCATGATCCATGACTGGGGCTTCACTGATGGCCACTATATCCTCATGGCCAACCGCACCAAGCTTGATCTTCCAGGTTTCAAATAATTAACTAAAATTATTGAAAAATTTTAATCTTCCGTCACAATTTTATGATATGAATTGTGCATAATCTATAATTTTCATATAATTTTATTAACTAATATGCAATATTAAAAATTTGAATATCAAAAATATGTAAATTTAGGGTTGTTATCGAGCCGAGCCAATACCGGCTCGAAATCTGATCAATCGCGTTTTGATCCACTTGAAATTGACTCGAAATCGATTGGGTTCTACTTCGAGCTGACTCGAAAATGAATCGATCTCAATTTTTTTCGGGCCGATCTCGAGCCAGGTAAGCTCGACTCGATCCAGCTCAAGATCTGCTCGGTTTATAATATACATATATATATATATATATTATATTTAATATATGTTATATACACATATTATATATATATATTATAATATAAAATGTATTTTAATTCGAGCCGATTTCGAGCTGAATCGAGCCGAGCCTACCCCGGCTTAAAATTGGCTCGAAATTATTACTGAGCTAAACTTTCGGCTCATTAGTCGACTCGTTTAAATTAACTCAATTTCGATTCAGTTTAAAATCGATTCAATATTTTATCTCTTTTTGATCTCTGATCCATATTAACACCCTTATGTAAAATAACTAAATTATATGCATGTAATTTTTCCAATTTGTATTTATGCACTTTTTAATATTACACTTACTTAAAAAGCATTAAATAAAAATTACAAATAATATTCATAAGAAGCTTCTTCACATATGATATAAAAAACTATTATATTTACATATTAAACACTCAATATATATATTAATATTACACTAATTATATAAATATTACATGTAGTACATCCATATTGCATGTCATGAAAATTTTAATTACAACAGAATATTATATTAAAACACAAATATACTACATAATATTTATAGTTTTAGGCCCTGTTTAGTTGGAGGCTATCTTAGTCATGACCATGGCCAAAATAGCCTTCAACTATTTTATTAAATAATTTTTTTATTTTTCATCCTCAACATATAAATTTTAATATAAAAAATTCACTTTATATTATATCTATATAATTTTTAACACATTATACTTAATTTTTTATTATTATTATTTTTAATAAAATAGTTGGAGGCCATTTTGACCAAGGCCTGACCTCCAACTAAACAGGACCTTACGATCTACAATGCATAATATATATGTTTAGAGTGGGCACGTAATATAAAAATATATTATGTAATATTTAAAAAAGTTTTAATTGTGATAATATTCAAGTTTTAGGCACCTATTGATGTGTGTAGAAATGCCTACTAATCAAGATTTGTTTGATATGTGAAATTTGATGCTTTGAAAGTTAATTGAGGATAGATTTCCTAAAACTTAAATAAATGCAAATTAAGATGCTTAAGCAAAATCAAATCAAAAAAAGCTCCACAGAGAGATTTAAAATGAGAATTAAATTCTAAACACTTACATTATGTTAGAATAAGATTAAAATAAAATTATTATTCTATTTTTATATAATGACGATCTCATTATTTACTTGAATGGAATAAATTAAAGAATAAATGAATAGAAAAAAAATACTAAAATGCTTATAAATAAAATTTAATTAAAAATTTATATATTTCTTAATATTAAATTTGATTTTACAAAATAAATAAG
>JAEMOT010001576.1:73220-90109 GCA_019297695.1 Apostasia ramifera | reverse complement strand
AGATTAAATTAATTTTTAGAATTTAATTTTTAAATTAAAATTATATGATTTTTAGATTATATTTTGAGAAAATAATAAAATAAAATTTAATTTTTCTCCTCTCTCTCCTCTCTTTCTCTCTCCTGCCGCCAGCTCACCCTCTCTCTCCTCTCTCTCTCACTTCTGCCGCCTGCCGACTCCCTCTCTCTCCTCTCTCTACTCTCTTTCTCTCTCCAGCCGCCAGCTCACCCTCCCTCTCCTCTCTCTCTCACCTCTGCTGCCAGCTGTCGCAATTTCATTGGGATATAAAATTGTGAGGTGGAGAGCTGTCCAAACTCAAGTATTTTTCGAAAGAAGGGGTGGCTCTCGTCCCTTTCCAACCGCAGATAGCTCCTCTGTCCTTCTATTAACAGGCAGCCACTTTGTCAGTGGGGGAGAGGAGAGAGAGAGAGAAGGGAGAGAAAAGGGGGTAGGCACCTGCCCCCTCCACTGACAGACATCTCTCACCACTCTCTAGCATCTGTAGAGGTGTCTCGCTCCTCTTCCTCTACAATTAGCAGCCTATCAGAGAGAGAGGTAGAGAGATGAGAGAGATAATTAGAATTTTAAAAAATTTAATAATAAAAAATTTATTTAATGATTTTTTTAAAATAAAATACCCTTATTTGTAAGGTTTAATTTAACAAAATTAAAATTAAACTTAGATAGAAATATTTTTTATTGAAAATTGTGAATGATATAAAATAAAGTTAGTTATTATGTTGAGATATATGAGGAATGTGATATAAAGTTAGTAATTATTTTAGTAATGTATGTAGAATGTGAAATAAAATTAATTTTTAATATTAAATTTTATGTGTGATGTGATATACCTATTTAAAATTAAATCAGTTTAATTTTAAACTTTTAAACAAACAGGACCTAAATATTAATATTTCAAAATCATGAACTAACATATAATATTAATCTTTATAACAAACAAGATCAATTTTATAATCAAATTAAATTTAAATAATAAAAGAAAATAGAACAACAACAACCACACCTTTATCCCATTAAATCGAGTAGGCCAACAAAAAAAATACAATAAAATCAAATGATTAAAATTCAAAGAAGGGCAGCTTGATCTTTAATCTTTGGTCACATTTAATGGATGCATCTTAAATCACCTAACTTTAATAATCCTGTGATTAATTCCTTAAATAATTTCATTAATAGCTAATAAACTTAAAATACATTATTAAATATCAAAATCCTAATATTATAGCCAACAATCAATACCTCAGTCCACACTAAATATTTATTGGTTGGCTATAAAATATGTGTAAAATTATAGATTAATTTTAAGAATTAAATCATTAACGTGTAATTTACAAAAGTTAATATGAAATTAGGGAAGATTAACTTGTAATTTCCCTATATTTTTTGCCAAGTTAGAAATATTATAAATATTATTATAAAAGAATTATAAATATTAATATGTAATTATTTTAAAAAATTGGCTTATGGTTAATTATCCCAAAAATTACACAACAGACTAGATTCTAAACTTCTCATTTGTACTTTGTAAAAAAAAGTAAATATCATCTTCCCTCAAATTTAAGATAATATCAAGTAAATATATAATTTTGAAAATATTTTAATAAAATTCTTAAAATTGACAATGAGAATTCAATTAAATTCTTTTTACTTAATTTAAAATTTTTATTTAAAATAAAATAAATAAATATAAAAAGACTAAAATACACACACTCTCATTGAGATAATTACCTACATGCCACACCATTTAGCTTTATTTATATATTACTCATCCATTTTTAATTAATTACATTATGCACACTCAAAATATTATAAAATCTTACATACACATATTTTAACTTATTTTTATTATAATGAGTAAGCATAATTTTCTAATAATCTAACTATAGTTATGTTTAAAAAAATTTGAGTCGTTTATCATATTATTTTAAGGATATTTAAATATATTTTGAGTGAAAATACTAAAATCTTGATGTTTAGGTGGTGGCAAGGGTAGAAAGACATCCGCGATGTGAATTAATTTTAGGACAAATCAGCGCTTTAGTGTGGCATTGAGAAAGAATAAAATATATATTATTAAAAGTAAAAATATAATTTTAATAATTTACTAATAAAATAATTTTTTATTCAATTAGATTTTGACTAAGTTTTAATTTAAGTGTGTGAATATAAAATTTTATAATATTTTGAATATGTATGGTATAATTAATTAAAAATAGATAAATAATATATAAATAAAATTAAATAGTGTGACTTGTAGGTAATTATTTTATTAAATTTTTAATGTCAATATTAGCGTATTATTGAAGGATTTTTAAGTCATTTACTCCAAAAACAAATTTCTAATTTTCAGATGTAGTTACGATGGAGTTTCTAGCGTTGGCACGAGGGAGGAGAGCGAGGCGGAGTGGCAGTGCAACGGAGATCTCATCTGGTGCATGATCTCATCCTTGCCGGCAACGACGGCCTCGTCGGCGGCGTTGGTCGCTCCCTCCTGATAGATTGGCTTATTGTCTATTCGTTCTCCGATTCAAAGTTCTCCTTCTTCCATATCTGGAACATCGAGATTAGAGCCGTTTCTATCTCCCGTAACCTTATTGGTCTATATCTGCTCTTTGATTCGAACCTAAGGTCTATCAATAGAGTATGATTTTGCATCGCGAGGAAATTTTTGAATTTTTTCGTAACTTCGGATTTCATTGGCAACGGTTGTTGGGATTTTGTAGATCCGATAGTGGCGGTGGGAGGGAGCAAGGCAGAGATGCTGACCAAGTTTGAGACTAAGAGTAATCGGGTGAAGGGGCTTAGCTTTCACAGTAAGCGGCCGTGGATCCTTTCTAGTCTTCACAGTGGTGTTATCCAGCTATGGGATTATCGAATGGGAACCCTGATTGATCGCTTTGACGAGCACGACGGACCGGTTCGTGGTGTACACTTCCATGAATCTCAACCCCTCTTTGTATCGGGAGGTAAAACTTTTTTTCTCTTGCTATTTTCAAGGTTTTCCTTGCTATGAATGTTTCTTTAGTTGTAAGGTCTTGCTCTAAATTGTCCAACAGCCACTGTCCTTGTGGCATGTATCTCCCAGTTGTATTGTGTGGATCTAAACTGTGAGATGGATATCCTAGAATCGCTAAAAATTCATCTATGTTGTTTCTCTTTATTTAATTGCTTTTGGAATGTGATCTACTTTTTATTCTATCTGAAGTTTGATTGTTTACAGACCCATCTCCTTTGTGAAACTTGATTCTTTCAGCTACTTCTGAATATACTTGACCATGTAAAGGTAATGGGGATTATAACAGTAGAATCACAATGCCATCTTTCAGGGGACGATTACAAGATCAAGGTCTGGAATTACAAAACTCGCCGATGTCTGTTCACTCTTCTTGGGCATCTAGATTACATTCGTACAGTTCAATTCCATGATGAATACCCCTGGATTGTTAGTGCAAGTGATGATCAGACAATTAGAATTTGGAATTGGCAATCTAGAACCTGCATTTCGGTGTTGACGGGACACAATCATTATGTGATGTGTGCATCGTTCCATCCCAAGGAGGACCTTGTTGTGTCTGCTTCTCTTGATCAGACCGTCCGTGTTTGGGATATTGGCGCCTTGAGAAAGAAAACTGTTTCACCAGCTGTTGATATTTTGCGCTTGAGCCAGATAAACACAGATCTGTTTGGGGGTGTTGATGCAGTTGTGAAGTATGTGTTAGAGGGTCATGACAGGGGAGTTAACTGGGCATCTTTTCATCCGAACCTTCCCCTTATAGTTTCAGGAGCAGATGACAGGCAAGTCAAGCTATGGAGGATGAATGGTAAGCCGTAGTAAAACTTCTTAAACTTTTGTATGTTACTGGTTATTCCATTAACGAGTTACTTGTCTTACGTTAGTACAAGTTTACATGCAAACTTGTTTAACTTTCACCCATCTTTTTCCCTAACTTCATTCATATTTTTCTAAACCCTCTACAGACTTCCAACAAATGTTATAATAAGTGAAATTTTTTGTTTTACCATAAGCGAGTTTAAACTTGCTGTCAGATGTCCTTGTTGCGGTAATTCAAGGATGCTTATGTTATTCCATGAACGATCAGATGAGATAAATAGCAAGAATGTTGAATGATTTACTTTTCGTGCAAAGAAAAAGGAGAAAACGTTTGACTATTAACAAGTTTAAACTTGCTACCAAATCCCTAGTATTGACAACTCAAATGGTTTAGTTCTGAGAGAAAAAAAAAAGAAATGATTTAATTCTTTTATAAACAAAGTACAATTTGAATAACAAGAAACTTGAATAATTCCTTTCTCCGTGCAAAGAAAACGAGAATGTGTACTCTAAACATAGCTTTCGTTGTTCCACAGATACAAAGGCATGGGAAGTGGACACCTTGAGAGGGCACATGAATAACGTTTCTTGTGTGATGTTCCATGCGAAGCAGGATATTATCGTGTCCAATTCTGAGGATAAAAGCATTCGT
Source organism: Apostasia ramifera (assembly GCA_019297695.1). NCBI lineage: Eukaryota > Viridiplantae > Streptophyta > Magnoliopsida > Asparagales > Orchidaceae > Apostasia > Apostasia ramifera. The sequence goes on along the minus strand of JAEMOT010001576.1, from coordinate 85,604 downwards.
ATTTGGGATGCTACCAAGCGTACTACAGTTCAAACATTCCGCCGTGAGCATGATCGTTTCTGGATTCTCTCTGCACACCCAGAGATGAATCTGCTTGCTGCTGGTCATGACAGTGGAATGATTGTATTTAAATTGGAGAGAGAGCGTCCTGCTTTTTCTGTTAGTGGGGATTGTCTGTATTATGCCAAAGATCATTTTTTGCGGTTTTACGAGTTTTCTTTGCAGAAGGACAATCAAGTGATTCCCATACGAAGACCTGGTTCTGTCAGCTTGAATCTGGGACCAAGAACTCTCTCATTCAGCCCAACAGAGAATGCTATCTTGATTTGTTTTGATATTGATGGGGGATCTTATGAGCTTTTTATTGTCTCGAAAGACAACAATGTACGGGCTGATCTTGTTCAGGATGCGAAGAGAGGAGCGGGTGGGTCTGCTGTTTTTGTTGCTCGCAACAGATTTGCAGTGCTAGACAAGACGAGCAATCAAGTAGTAGTGAAGAATCTGAAGAATGAGATTGTAAAGAAGAGCCCCCTTCCTATAAGCACAGATGCAATCTTTTATGCTGGAACAGGAAACCTCTTGTGCAGGGCTGAAGATAGGGTGGTTATCTTCGACCTTCAACAGCGCCTTATTCTTGGGGAACTTCAGGTGCCTGCTGTTAAATACATAGTCTGGTCAAGCGACATGGAAACTGTTGCTTTGCTCAGTAAGCATGCTATTGTTATTGCCAACAAGAAACTCGTTCACCATTGCACTCTGCATGAAACAATTCGTGTAAAAAGTGGCGCCTGGGATGAAAATGGCATCTTCATATATACTACCTTGAACCACATTAAGTATTGCCTTCCTAATGGGGATAGTGGAATCATTAGAACTCTAGATGTTCCAATATACTTAACTAAGGTCTCTAGTAACAATATCTTTTGTTTGGATCGTAATGGGAAGAATCAAGTAATAACAATTGATGCGACGGAATACATTTTTAAGCTCGCACTTCTAAGGAAAAGATATGACCATGTTATGAGTATGATCAGGAATTCTCAGTTGTGTGGGCAGGCTGTGATTTCATATTTACAACAGAAAGGATTCCCTGAAGTAGCTCTCCACTTTGTCAAAGATGAAAGAACTAGGTTTAACTTGGCCCTTGAGAGCGGTAACATACAGATAGCTGTTGCTTCTGCGAAGGAAATTGATGAAAAAGACCATTGGTACAGACTGGGCATCGAAGCTCTTCGGCAAGGGAATACTAGTATAGTTGAGTATGCGTATCAGAGAACTAAGAACTTTGAGAGGCTATCATTCCTCTATCTTGTGACAGGAAACCGGGAGAAGCTTTCGAAAATGTTGAGGATAGCCGAAATGAAGAATGATGTTATGGGTCAGTTCCACAATGCCATGTATCTGGGTGACATCCAGGAACGTGTAAAGATTTTGGAGAATGTCGGCCACTTGCCTCTTGCATATATCACTGCTTCGACTCATGGGCTCGCTGAAGCTGCTGAAAGGCTTGCCACTGAGTTGGGGGATAACCTTCCTGTTATGCCTGAAGGCAAAACCCGCTCTCTCATGCTGCCTCCAGCTCCTCTCTTTTGCGGTGGAGACTGGCCTTTGTTGAGGGTCGTGAGGGGCATTTTTGAAGGTGGATTGGATGGCTTTGGAGGAACTGACCCCAATGATGATGAAGAAGAAGAAGCTAGTGGTGCTGACTGGGGTGATGAAGATTTAGATATCGTTGATGTTGAAGGTGTAATTCAGGATGGAAATGTAGATGCAGATATTGAAAATGCAGCCGAGAACGATGGAGGTTGGGATCTCGAAGATCTGGAGTTGCCAGCAGAGGTGGAAACTCCTGTAGCTGCAGGTAATGCCCGTGCTTCAGTATTCGTGGCCCCAACACCCGGCATGGCTGTTAGCCAAATTTGGATCCAGAAATCATCTCTTGCTGGCGAGCATGTTGCAGCTGGAAACTTTGACACAGCAATGCGTCTGCTTAACAGGCAGTTAGGTATAAACAATTTTTCCCCGTTGAAACAGATGTTCATCGATTTATACACTGGAAGCCATACTTTTCTTCCTGCTTTTGTCACGGCTCCATTTGTAATGGTTGCCCTTGAGAAGGGGTGGAGCGAATCTACCAGTCCTAATGTCAGAAATCAGCCCGCTCTCATATTCAAGTTCTCTCAGATGGACGAGAAGCTCAAAGCGGCTTACAGAGCAACAACGGAGGGGAAGTTTCCGGAGGCCTTGAGGCTCTTTCTTAACATCTTGCACACTATCCCTCTTCTAGTTGTGGATTCTAGGAGAGAGGTTGATGAAGTGAAGCAGCTCATTGAGATCGCTAAAGAGTATGTTCTCGGCTTAAAGATCGAAGTCAAACGAAAGGAAACAAAAGATGATCTGGTTCGGCAGCAGGAACTCGCTGCATATTTCACAAACTGTAAGCTTCAGAAGATTCATATGCGGCTGGTGCTTACTAGTGCCATGACTATTTGTTTCAAGGGAGGGAATTATGCCACAGCAGCGAATTTTGCGAGTATGCTTCTGGAGAATAACCCGACTGAAGCGCAAGCAAAGAAGGCCCGGCAGGTTCTCCAGGCTTGTGCTGACAAGAAAGATGCAAATCAGTTGAATTATGATTACAGGAATCCTTTTGTAGTTTGTGGAGCCAGCTTTGTTCCTATCTACCGTGGGCAGAAGGATGTTTCCTGTTCTTATTGTGGAGCTAGATTTCTTTCTTCTATGCAAGGGCAGAGCTGCAATGTTTGCGAAATTGCTGTCATTGGAGCAGATGCATCAGGTCTTCTCTGCTCTCCTACACAGGTGAGGTAAATGAAGGTAAATTCAAAGAATCCTTTTTTTCTTATTGATTTTCTATATTAAATTTGCCAATTTATATCATTTTCTGCGTACTGATTTTAGTATTAGTTAGCCGTTGCTTTTTATTGCCTCCTTCAGTGACCTTCTGCACATCTTGAGATTAGATAGATTTTGGATCAAATGTTTCTATTTGTTTTGTATGGTTTAATGTACATACTGTATGCACCTATAATGAGGCAGTATGTCTTGAGTGTGTGCTGAAATTTCTCCTTCACCCGTGCTCGTGTTTAGCCAGCGCCAGTCGTATTTCGGGTCTATAAACATTGTTATTGCATCATGTATGCAAATTTCACTTCAATTTTCAAGCATGACGATCTCGGCATGCCGAGTTCTTCAATTTATGGCATCTCTTAATCCAAGCTAAGACGCTAAAAAAGAAAGCTAAAAATAAAAAATGACTTCAGATATAACCGTGACTTTTAGAAGTTAGAATCACTCGCATGCACTAGGAATGTTGTTAGATGGTTCGTCACAAAAATTTGGAGAGGGTCATATAGTTAGGGTAATAAATAATAATCTTATAATCTGATCCATTATAAACTTAGAGGTTAACAATGATAGTAAATATTTAAATATATGTGTTCCTTTTTTCTTCTCCTCTATTCTCTTCATGACATTGAGCTGATCCCAACTTTTTACTAAGATATCATGCATTGCCTAATTTGGATGTTGGAGTTTTTAAAATGCGCAACCTAAAATATTCGACTTTTTGATGCTTTATTTTAGAAGTTCATGTGTGATTTGCCGAAGTATAAGTTGAAAGTAAATGACGTGCTAATGCAAATTATAATACGTACAATTATTTGAACGTTTGGGCAGCCAATCACAACTCACCACATATGCAGAGCGCTTCACTCAATTTCACGGAGGACTCTAGTTACAAGGATTGTTGCATGAAAATTTAAAATGATTGCGATGTAGAAATAGTAATTATCTTTTCGTGTAGGACTATATGCAATTTATTTGGATGAATTGATAATAAAATTAGGGATGAAGGGTTATGATAAATATGAGGAAATGAAGAGGTGATTATTTAAATGCATATTACTTTTTATCATTTGATAAGGTTAATGTTTTACTAAAATGGTTTTTTATTTTTACTTTTCTCGTTTTATTGAATTTAGAAATTGTCAGAGTTGAGTTGACACCAAATTTTCATGTTGTGAAATGTGTCAATGAAATTTGGTAACGTTGATATTTGAATAAATTTTTTTATTTATTTATCAAATTTGATTTAAAAAAGGCTAACTTCAAACAATCATAATCACTTCATAATATATTGCCTTCCTTAAGGTTTGTTTGGTGTGAAGATTAAAATCAAAATTAAAATAGTATTAATTTAAAAAATAATAATAATAATAAATTTTTTAATTATTTTATATAAATTTTAATATAAAAAATATTATTTTATTATATATATTTAATAATTTTTAATAAAAATATTAATTTTATTTTATATTTTAGATTAAAATATTAGATTTAATATTTTAATTTAGGATGTGAAATAAAATTAATATTTTTATTAAAAATTATTATGTAAAATAAAATAATTTTTTTTTATATTAAAATTTGTGTGATATGATTAGAAAATTTTATTTATTATTATTATTATTATTTTTAAATTTATTATCATTTTGTTCTCTGAGCTAAATAGGCCCTAAAAGAGTTTTTTATTTTATTTTTGGATGTAAATCCTCACGATTTTGCTCATAGCACGCAACCAATATTCATTTTTTTTAAAATAAAATACAAACATATTAATCTAATTATATATTACAAAAGTCATACAAATTCTTATTATTTCCTACAAATAATTGATATTTTTAATATTGCTATAATATTATTTTTGCAACAACCATAGTTTGTACTATTATATCAATTAGAGATATTGCTAAAAATTGGAATACAAAATATTAAAAATTTAGATGAATGAGTATAATATGAAGTTTTAAATTTGATATACCAATAAGATAATAATAATAATTAAATTTTTATTTTGCTAAGTAAGAATTCATAAATTTTGATGTATAAATAATATCAATTATTTGAGTGATACGTATTTATGTATTAAAAATAAATATCATTAAAAGTGTATTTGATTATATTATTTTAATGTTCTATTATGTAATTTAAATATGATATTTAAAATTATTTTTTAATTAATAATTATATAATTTTATAAAAATTTATTTATAAATAATATTAAATTAAATAATATCAAGATAATATTAAATCAAATATTCATAAAATTTATTTTAAAATATATTAAATAGTCAACGCAGAATCAAACTTGGTAATTAATCATAGTAATAACTGACATTAACTTCCACAGCCCTCCAACTTATTATTGGAACGATAACGCACACAAAATTGTATTTAATAAATATTATTAATTTTATACTTAATTCTTAAAAATTATAAAATTAAAAAAAAAATTAATTACTAATTATATTTTACACATTTGTTTGTTTTTGCCGCATATCTTATCTAAATTGGACCTTATTTTAACTCTAGAATGTCAGATCTTAAATATTAATTTAAATGAGATAGAAATTTATTTTAACAAAAATGAGAGATCTAATCATTCAAAATAGTGATAATATTTAATTATTAAAGATGTTTATAGAGCATGATAAAAATCTGTAAAGTATAATTTATAATTGAAATTTTTTTTATATATTTTATAATTTTTAAAATTAAGCATAAAGTTTATAATATTTATTAAATATAATATTTTATATGTAATTCTCCTAAAAATTAATTAGTAAGTATCTATATGTATAAGATAACAAAAACACTGATTGTCAACAATATAATAATTTTATCCTGCTCAAAATAAATACCCAAACATTATTATAATTTGGATCCCACGTTGACTGATTTTGTGCTTAGTTCTTCTTAGCCAAGGTGAATACTGTAACGTTGGCGTCACCATCACTCGATTGCAAGTCAAAGATATAGTGGAGGGCTCTAATTTGACACAAGAACCGCACCTCAAAAGCTAACCTGAAGAGAGTAAAGAAATGAAAGTTCATATAAATTTTACATTCAAATTTCATACTTTCAATGTAAAATTCAAATCCAATATCCTACAGTTGAATCATAACAGTGACATCAAAATATCACCCTAATTATAATAAAAGGAAGTGAGATTAGATTGATTTGCTATTGTTTTAATATGAAGTTAGATTAATCTTTTATTGTCAAATTTGAATGCGATGATATTGAACTAAAAGAAATAATGAACTGCTCTGATATCAATTGATACAAGAATCACACCTCAAAAACTAATTCATGAAGGTAGAGTCAAAAATTCATATAAATTCTACATTAGAATCTCATATTTCTAATATAAGACTCAAGTCTTATATCTCGCAATTAAATTATAATGATAACATCTAAATATCACCCTAATTATTATGGAGGTAAAGTAAGATTGATTTTCTATTATCAAATTTGAATGTAAAGTTAGATTAATCTTCCATTATCAAACTTTTATGCATTGATATTGCACTAAAAAATAATAATATAAAAATAACATAAATATTTAGATAATATTAATATCTATATAACACAAACATCTATATAAACATTGAACCAACAAATATAAACCCATAATCCTCATAAACACAAAAAAATAAACCCCTCAAAAAAATTATTTTAATGTGTTTTAAGTTAAGACATCTACCAGTAGAGCCTAAATAGGTAATTCACAGTGATTTAAAGAGAATTTGAGTGACTTTCACTATAAATAAATGACATATAACACACTAAAATGTGACAATGAAACCTTATAATGAATACTTGTCCAAGAATAGTAGAAGTTCCCTTTAAAAGAGTACGCTAATGAGCAAAGAAGAATTGATGCATATTGAAGTAAAAAAATTGATACCCAAGTCTAGAAAACGACGGTCTTATTTCCTTCATGCAGCAGCACTCGAAGTTCACAGTAAGATGTTATAGCTTTGCGCAAGCATTGCTTCTCAAGGTTTATAGACTTCTGCACAAAGCTCTCCAACGTATCTCTGTGGGAAACCCTCTCCACCTATTACAATCCGAAACCAAAAACTAGAGATTAGACCATGCAAATAAGATGAAATTCGATAGAGAAGAATGAACGTTGTGGTTGTAAAGATTCGAACAAACACGGTAACTTCAGTTAATAAAAATAGAGTCGTGATTATATAAACCAGTCTACCAAACATATTAGATTCAGTATTAATACTAATGTAATGAGTATGCACATTTTTATGAGTAGTGCAATCAACAATTTGATGAGCATGTCATGTAGAGCTGGAAAGGGAAAAAGAAAGGAGAAGAGACGGAACTAGAAGGAGAGAAGAGAGGGATGCCGTGATGTCCCTCCTTATGGGAGTGGAAAAAATTTGACATGAAATCGAAGAAAGTAACCCTCAAAGAAAGTTTTTCAAGGATATTTGACGAAATTTCGATGAGCACTAGTCTTCGAGAATTCATTGTTGAAGAAATGTGTTCTGAATAACATTAAGAGAAGATATCTTCGAAGGAAGGAGTTCCATGAAAAGCGGGGTACCTAAATCTAAAAGTAGCGTTCTTCTAGAAGTTTAGGATATCAAGAGAAAATTATGGAGGAATGACCATATCAGCCTTCTACTAAGTCAATATCACATTTATGTGGGAATGGCTGCATCAAAACAATGACATGTAGGATTATTCTCGATAATTCAAGGAAAAAATAGTCGCTTTATCTTGCCAATATATAATAGATAGAGAAGAGCAATGAAGAGCTGTTAAGATAGACAGAACTCTCTAGGAGAGCCATCATCGAGGGTAAAATCCAGTGACGAAGATAACCAGCAATCCAAAGGGAGTTCGACCTTTCGAAATCCTCAACAATAAGAGGAAGAAGAAAAAGGAAACTCTTTCTCTACTAGACAAGTAGAGCTAATAAGTTCTATTTAAAAGAAACATAAATAACTCTTTCACTCAGTCAGTTATCTATCTTATGACAGTTATGAAAAGAAGTGTTCTTACGTTAAAGGTTCTGCCAAGTATGCAACCCACTGTATTTCTCCTTAAATTGTACAAGATCCATTTAAGAAAAATCTACTCTATTTTTTCTCTATTTTCACATACTCTTCTGTTTTTAAGCATCCTTGACTCCCACAACAAGAATAGAGAGAAAAAGAACAAGAAAGAAGATGAAAATTCAAAGAAATTAACTATTGATTCATCAAAAAATACAAAAACTTAGCAATAGAGGCATTTTAGAGCCCAGAGATGAGAATTGGTAAACTTGATAACAATAAAATTAAAAACACAAAATATTAATATAATAAAATAATTGGTAAACCAGGTCCCTAAAGTTAAGGGGTAATATCAAGTAGGCTTACAACTTCAAAAATCTTTCAATCCCAAAAGTTGATATTAAAATTTCAATCGGAGCTTATCATTATTAAAAAATATTAAATTACTATTATATAATTTCCTCTATCTCTCACTTCCTCCCAACTCCCCCACACTAGCCACAAGGCGGCCAGTGCTGCTGCAGGCGACCCCTGCACGCACGGGTGACCGATCAATGTAACGCCATGAGCGGTGAGGGGCTACCTGCGCATATGCATAGGCCACACGTAGCAAAGGGCTACTTGAGCGCGCAGTGACCTTGCATGGCTATCAACACGCATGTAAGTGTTGTGCGCATGACAATGGTCCTATGCAGCCACCATGCATGTGGCAGCGATCGCACATGCACGCATAAGACGCGCGTGGCGGTATCCTTGTGCTGCTGGCCACATGCAGACGGTCGGCGCACAGTCTAGTGATGGGAGGTGGCAGAAGAAAGAGTGTATATCTAATTTTTAAAAAATATTTTTAAAAAAAAAAAAAAAATAATTAATAAAAAGGACCTGCGTGAAAATTAATATAAACCTTAGAAACCCCATAAATAAATTTTTGAAATCATAAACCTAGATATTACCCCCAATCTCAATGACCTAAATGATATTTACCTTAAAATAATATTTCTAATTTCAGAAAAGAAATCATAAATATGTTCAAGCTCGTGGCAGAACATGTATGCATGAATACACATTACAATAAAAATGATAATTGTATTAGACAAAAAGAAAAGATACCATCTGCTCAATAATTGGACCTGCATCGAGTTCTGGAGTCACAAAGTGAGTCGTTGCACCAATCAATTTGACTCCAGTATTATAAGCCTGGTGATCATCAAACATATAAAAAATCTCATCACGAAAATGAACAGAAGCACATTAAACTATAAAATGAGCACCTGTTTGGCAGGATTGCTACCCTTAAAAGATGGAAGAAGCCCATGATGTATGTTAATTATATTTTTGCCATAACCCTCCAAAAAACTTGCTGACAATATCTACAAGAAATTTGTAATTTAGCTAAGAACAGCAAGCATGTTGAACGGTCACGCAAGAAAAAGCAGAATGCAATATGCAATCAATGAAAGCTAAAAAATGTAAAAATACCTAACACTGAGGCAACTTGGGTCGACAACATTTAGAAGCACATTCTCAAAGAACTAAATAGAAATGCCTGGCGAAAGATTATTCAATACAGTCAATCCCAAATAATTGGGAAAAGTGTATAATAAGGATGGATGGCATTTCACAGTCATCGCATTACATCAAAACAATTTTAAGGCATGAAAATGAACAAGCTTGAGATTGACCTTGTCTGATATCAGACAATCCACAATGCCTTGAAGGAGGAGAAGAGCATTAACCGAAAGATGCCACATGGTCATTTCAGCTACACGTTATAGGAGTAGTAATAAATAGTTTTAGTCGGGCACTCAACTGTCAAAAGTAAAAATTTAAATTACAATTTTCTTATACGTAATCAATTCTGCTATTTCTTGCTTACAGAGAATTATTTCCGTCATTTCAGGTTAACAAGATGGTGTCTTTTTCACAAAAACTACGAATGGTTGTTTGTCAAGTATAGAGAGTTAAAGAACAGCACTCAAGGCCTCAAAACGTTTTGGCTAATTCATAGTCCTTTGTCTGAGATATAAACCTCTCACCTCACGGTCATCCAAATCACTAATCATATAAGAATTGAGGTAAAAAATGATGTTTGTTCTCCCATATTACTCAATATGTTACATCATACATAACTTTTAACATTAAACTAATAATATTTCAAATCCTACATAGACTCAACATCTAAACTAACTTTATATTATTCATCTTTAGACAAATTTTAAAAGAAACAATTAACTTTATTTTAAATCCTATACACATCAAAAAATAAAACTATATTTAAGTCTTTCACAAATCTCAAAATAAAAATATCACATCAAAATAAATTTTTCTCCTAATTAAAAACAATCTCACAAACAAATAGTATAAATGATAGCAACTGAAAGGAAGTTCAATCAATCAACAACAAAGAAAGTAGAAAATGATCAAGAGAAAACCTTTCCACAGCATCTAATAAAATGAATCAATCATCTCAGACAAACCAATAAGCATGTTCTTGGTTTCTTAAGAAACAAAACTAAGAGGGTGCACGTGCAGAAAACTGACAAAAATGTTAAAAATTTTATATATCTATTAACTGCATGCTAAATGTTATGCATAGCTTAGTGGCCAGTTCACAACTTGGAAATATTTACATACATGTGTATAATTAAACGTACATGGGAGATTAATATAAATATTTCTATAAATGTGCAATTTTTGTTTTAAGTATGCAACTAATAAAGAAGTATGAAATTTAAAAGTTCGCATGCTCATTTAAAAGCGTAGGCTTTTCAAAGTAGAAAAAGTATAGAAAGATGATAAACTAATCTACAAAATTCAACTTGAATCAATTCTAGAACACTTTTGGAGTAAGATCCAATAAAAAGACAATCTTAGAAAATCAAAGAGAAATAGAATGCCTCTTTGAGTAAGTTATGATTATTACTATTGTCATTATTCTTATTGGTGGCAAAACTAAAATCCCAGGACAACGCCTTAGCCTACGCTTTTTTATATTATAGAATTACATATGTTAAATATAAATTTAAGGTTAAAACGGAAAAGTAAAAGTCCCATACAGTGAGGTACACAATGAGTGAAAAGGGCAGACCTAATTTCGAGCAGCTTCTTTAATGTAATGGTTAAAAATGTAAGGCAGAAGCCCCTTGGCTATTGAGGTATACAATGGATAAAAAAGGAAGATCCAATTTTCCAGAAGCTTAAGCACCAGTAGCTTAAGTGCGAAGGATTAAAATGGAAGCTCCAATTTCCAGTAGCTTAAGTACCAGCTCTATTATCTATATGTATAGTAAGAATTAGTATTTTATAATATTTATTAATTACTTTTGATTGATTTTATTATAATTTTGATAAGAAATTTTGACATAGAGCCTTCGTATTCTTGCGAAGAAGAGAAATAATAACATACTTGGGCAAGAATCATATGAATATTTGGTAAAAGATTCAGATGGCATTATACCTGCATATATCTAGCAAGGACAAGAAAATCAGTATCGTAAACCAAATTCAAGATTTCCTCTTCTCTTTTATTTCCTGAAGTGGTCGGTAGGAAATGATATGGAATTCCATGCCTCTCAAGAAAACGTATAATATGAGTGTTTGGGGATCTGTTATGATTGCTGAGAAGAAATATACTGCCACATTAGCAAAAAAAGAATTATATAGTAAGATAAGTTGTTTTAGATACCACCTTATGACACAGTTTATATCCACAGGAAGCCTGCGATCCTGCCAACCATGTAATACATCCACTAGGCAATGATCCTGTGCATGCATGATGATGTTAGCACAACTATAATCCAAATATTTTGTTCCCTAATTTAATATTTTTTAATTATTTTTTAGTTTCCTTAGTTCACCCTTGCTATTCCCATCCTCCTATATTAGGTATATGAGGGTTGATGCGGGACAGATGAATGATGATGCAGTTTAAAAATCAGTAAATTTTATAAAGCAAAATATCTACAAGTTAATAGTTAATACTAAAACATCAGAATTCAATTTTGTAATGACTGAAAATATTGAAAATCAATTTCCTTTAAAATTTTAAATAAATTAGATCGAAAGGTAATTGAAAAATTATCAACTCAGGTTAGGGCTCGATTCGATTTTTAATAAATCAGAAATAAATAACAGGATTGTAGATTCTCACAATATTTAATCAACAGTAATTAAATTGCACTCAATAATGATAGGTCACACAAATAGGGTAAATTCGAGCAAATTTCAAACAAACAGAAAGATACAAAATATTCAATTCAACTAGATTAATAGTTTTGTTGCAATTTGTATATGGGCTAAGAAATTCAGGGACCTGTGTGTAATTTTTTTTAAAAAAATTAGAGCTCTATTTGTGCGTCACGAGCAGGGGCGAGCAGGCGCGGGCGCACGGCAAGAAATTACCAACTGCACGTTCGCGCCCTAAGAACTTGCAGGTGCGACGCGCGGGGGGAGCGTGGAGCGAGCGCGCGGGTGCGGGGTGCGGCGTGCGGCGTGCGGCGCG
>JAEMOT010001576.1:56978-73073 GCA_019297695.1 Apostasia ramifera | reverse complement strand
CGGGAAGCGGACATGCGGCGTGCGGCGCGCGGGAAGCGGACATGCAGCGGATGCGGCGTGCGATGCGTGGGGCGCGGGCGCGCGGGACCGAGCGCATGGTCGCGTGGATCAGCGACAGAGAGAGGCTGGCGCGCGAATCAGCTCTCTGGTCGGTGAGCAAGACGCAAGGTTCGGGTCGGTGAGTTGAATTGTGCCGCTTGAGTTTGATAGCGACACAACTGAAGCAGCTCGATCTCGGCAACAAACCGAATGAAGAGCGGGCAGCCGATGATGTGCGTAGTACACTGAATCCGAAGAGATGATTAGGCGACTACTTCTTAGGCTCCGTTTATTTAAAAGTTAAATATTAACTTAGGGGGCGTTTGGTTCGTTGTTATCTTGGTGTTATGTTATGTAATCTAGATGTCATTTTTTGACTAATAATTTTATAATTTTATAGAAGATTATTTACAGATGTCATTAAACCAATCAATTGCTTTCTCTAGATAACATAGCATAGCATCAAGATAACATTGAACCAAACGCCCCCTTAGTTTAATTTTAATCTGACATATCACATCACATAAAATTTAATATTAAAAATTAACTTTATTTCACATTCTATACACATTACTAAAATAATAACTAATTCTATATCACATTCCTCATATATCTCAACATAATAACTAATTTTATATCACATCTTTCACATATCCTAACATAATTATTAATTTTATTTCACATCATTTACAACTTTCAATAAAAAATATTTCTAAGTTTAATTTTAACCTTGTTAAATTAAACCTTACAAACAAACAGATCCTAAGGGATGCAAGGTAACAGGAATCGATGGAATGAGCTTGAGCAACTGAAATTTAGGGATTTTCACCCAAGGTCTAAGTCCTTTCCTATCCGGATTCAACAATAATTTCATTGAACATTAGGGAAATAAAAATAACAGGAAGACATCTATATAGACCTCCATACAAATTGACTAAATAAAGAAAAATATATAATGTAATAATTTCCTCACACAAATGAAAAAATACTAGATAACATGCTTAAAATAATAATCACAAAAATAAAAATAACTAATATAAAATAAATGCGAAAAATAAAATCAGTGCAAAATGGAATCTCCAATCAATCATAATGAATGAGAAAATTTTCAATCCACCAAGTCAGCAATCCGCAGCATCTATCTTTTTCAAATCTGTCCTGACAGTCAGTCGATTTAGATCGAAGCAGTGTGATTAGATGTCGATCGTTAATGATAAAATCTGCCAGAAATGAATCAAAAATCGATTGTGGTATCCCCACCAAGGGTACTATATTCTGTTGTTTTATTTACTACTATCCTTTTTTGGCTTGTCTTCTTACTCTATTCATCACTTATATATAAGGTGCTACCTTTATTATTGAAATAATAACTTGTGAATGAATTAATGAACTTATGAAAGAAAATAAAAAGCAAAAAGGAATGATGTTTTAGCTAATAAACTAAAATGCATTATGGATCACATGCTATCATGGATGCAGAGAAAAACTGTTCTTATGATTAGTAAAATCAAAATAATGTATCCTTGTGCAAGATGGGTTGAAGATGAATCATGGATAGAATATCTCCTGCAGCCATACCTGGTTTGAAGCAAGAATTGCAATTTCATACTTTGGGTCCAGATTAGGAACCCGAACCACAGATCTTTCGGCCTTGAAGAGCTTTCCTATGTTCTTGAAGTCATTCTCCATCACATCTCGAGGCCACAATGCAGGATCATATACAAATTCACTGCAAGTTGTATCACAGTAAAGCATCAGGTTTACAAAAATTGTACAAAATGTCCAAAGAATATCTAAGCAAGGTTTCACAGTCATTGACACATATGTCGCACTTTTCCTAATAAGAACCTGGTGTTCACTAAATAAATTTACGATGCCAGAACTATAACTGCATGATGCTTCAGGCATCAAAGACAGCATTGGGTCCTGATCATGATTCTCTTCTGTAACGAGAGATCTTCATCCATAAATACATCATAAACCTTCATGACAAATTTTATGAATTTCTCTAAATTTCAATGCACCACAAGTGCCTGCAAGGATCCATTCAACATAACTCATTCCTTGTGGGACTTCTCCAAGCAGCACTTCATGAAAATAGAGAATGCATACTCCATAAATGCACTAAGTACTTCCAAAAACTAATTACTTTCAGTACTTGGGAAATACCATACCATTGTTCACTGTTCAGGATATACTCATTCACAGACGTAATATAAACTAGCACCGCATTTCCTTATGAAATCTTCAACCAATAAATAATCATGATTTCATTACTTCTACCGAGTGACAACTAAATAACATTTGCATGTTCATGTATTGTCAACAATTCTAGAATTCATGCAAGCATGGGTTCCAGACTATGCATAAAGAATTAAATGATGACAAGAAAAATTGGACAGCCTGAGGCTGAGGTAGCATTTGAATGCTTGAACACTTGGATCAGATATCGCATAATATATAAAAAAATACTAAAGAAGAAAGAGTGATATTAACGAGGAAAAGCCTGAATAGGAGCAAAACCATGGTTGCCCTTAGGCAGAGAGGGAAACCCACTACAACGTATAGTTTCTGTAGGGTACATGGATGGGTGTACATCATAATAAGGAAACACATGAAGTATAAGAAGTATGATATATGCTCTCAAGAGAAAGTGAGGAAAGGCAGTAGAATAAGCTCTCTTGCTTGGCTGCCAGCCTCCTTTAGAAGCAGCAGCTGTTTTATAGTAAACTTAGGGCCTCTTTAGCTATAACTACTTCCCCCATTTTGCACTCCTTTTCCCTGAATGTTTGTCCAGCATCTACTGCTTGTGCTCCTCTGTTAATAATTAAAGAATACCAGAGATTGCTCATAGATGAAACCCCGTAATTCCTTATTATAGTATGTCTTTTTGGATCAGGAAACTTGTATAGTTAGGATGAAGAATATCCAATTGTGGAAGGAATTGGCTCGACCGAGGAAGACTTCGGGGAGAAATCCACGAATGATCAGGTATTGACTAAGAAAGGGTAATCACTTAAGAGCAAGCAGTACCAAAGAAAAATCAGTGTTTTGTAAGCTTGAATGGCATTCTATGAGGAGCGGACATTGGGCATGAAAATCTAGAATCAGGCTAGGGAATTCTTGTACCACCTGACACTGTCATCTATTCTGATATGAGCAACTCTGCACATAGACAACTAGAACAATAGAATTGTGGAGTCAAATCACTGAAGCTTATATTACAAGTTGAATAGCGACCAAAACACTTAGATGTAATGTGGCATGAATCAGGCTACTTCATTTGAATTGAAAAAACTACTGAAAATTTGTCAGGAAGAGTTGGATCATCTTTGAACATACTTTAGCTATCTAATCTAGCTACCTCATGTTCTGAAAACCTCAAATCAATCGATCGACGGAATTCATAAAGCTCGAGGAAGAAGAGCGAAAAAATCTAACCTCCTTGAGTAGAAGGCCCGTTTGTTCTCCGGAACGAAGACATCAACAGAGTGAATGTTGGCATCGCGCAAGGCGATGCATTCGGAAAGCTTGGCGACGATTCCTACCACGTCCTTACCGCAAATCCATCTCAATCTATACGAATCGAAAGAAAAACAAAAGGCCAACGGATTGAAAAAGGAACGTGAGAAGCAGCGACCTACCGGGCAATGGAAAACGTGGATTCCGTGAATTTGAGCGGCGCCGGTGGGGATTTCAGGGTTCCTCGCCGAAGCGTGGAAGGTCTTCGACAGAGGGACGAGGCCAGAGAGGATCCTCCTCCCTAAAGCCATGAAGCGTATAGTTTTCCTCTTAGGTTTTTATGGAGGTTAAATTACGTATAGATATCTATAATTTGATATATCTTTGAATTAGTCCCTGTAGTTCTACAACTTAAAAAAAACTTTTAATATAAATCAATTTAATAAATATTATTGATTTTATACTCAATTTTTAAAATTATAAAACTTATAAAATATTTTAATTATAAATAATTTTTTATACACTTTGATCACTCTCTGAGCATTCTTAGTTAGAATAAAATATTTATTAATATATTCTAATTAGTTTTTGAACATAATTTGGCCTAACAAGTGGATCGATCACTTTTAGGTTTTTTTTTGTCTTTTGAATTATTACCAATTCAAATTAATATTTAGAAATTTTATTTATTTTAAATGATTAGATTTTCATCTTATTTAAATCAATAATTAAGTAGTAGAGTTTTTAATTATGATTAAAATAAATTATCAAATTTGAGTAAAATATTATAATGGCAGTAAATAAAATATATAAAATATAATTTATAATTAAAATTCTTCAAAATTCTATAATTTGAAAAATTAAATGTAAAATTAGTGATATTTATTAAATATAATATCGTATACGTCATTGTCCATTGATTCTTTTGGTTATTTGATTTGGCTCATTCAAAGGAAAATTTTTGGTGTGCACAATGTGTGCCACGTCATCTATCCGCATACAAATAAAATTAAGCCACGTGGCATGACAGGTTGCTTCAGATATTATATAACACTAATTCTTGCTATGTAGCACTGATTTTTTGCTACGTAAGACTACATAATATTGATGCCTTGTTATTTAGAGCTACTTAGCACTAATTTCTTGCTACGTAGTTGTGACGCCCGTGGCCGAAGAGGGCGGGGAGTGACGCCGGGTGATGTCCTAAGAGAAAGGAATCACTGAGGCAAAGTGCGGCTCCTGGCAGGCTTCTAGGCCGAATAATGAGTGGTGAGAGGGGCGCAGGAATGAATCGTCTCACATCGAAAAGGGAGGGAGATCCTAAGTTGTATAAGTAAATAACGTGATCTCAAATAGTAGAGGCGCATTTTGGGGCAAAACCGTAAGGCTAGTGATGGAAAACTCCGTAGTTAAGTGTGCTTGGGCTGGAGTAGTACTGGGATGGGTGACCTCCTGGGAAGCACTCAAGCACGCAGTTTTCTTAAAGCCAAAGCGGACAATACCTCTACAATGAGATCACGGGATGTTACAATATGGTATCAGAGCCGACTTCCCGCAGTACGATGTGGTTCGAGGACGAACCAGGCGGAAGCTGGTGGGCCTGTGACGCCCGTGGCCGAAGAGGGCGGGGAGTGACGCCGGGTGATTCCTAAGAGAAAGGAATCACTGAGGCAAAGTGCGGCTCCTGGCAGGCTTCTAGGCCGAATAATGAGTGGTGGGAGGGGCGCAGGAATGAATCGTCCCACATCGAAAAGGGAGGGAGATCCTGAGTTGTATAAGTAAATAACGTGATCTCAAATAGTAGAGGCGCTTTTTGGGGCAAAACCGTGAGGCTAGTGATGGAAAACTCCGTAGTTAAGTGTGCTTGGGCTGGAGTAGTACTGGGATGGGTGACTTCCTGGGAAGTACTCAAGCACGCAGTTTTTCCAAAGCCAAAGCGGACAATACCTCTACAATGAGATCACAGGATGTTACAGTAGTACTGACTTTTTCTACGTAGCACTGATTTTTTGCTACATAGGACTACATAATATTAACATCTTGTTATCTACATAATATTACGTAGCTCTATATAGTAAGAAGTCAGTATTATGTAGCAAGAAATTAGTGCTACGTAGCTTCAGACAACAAGACGTTAATATTATGTAGTCCTACGTAGTAAAAAATCAGTGCTACGTAGCAAAAGACAGTACTATGTAGCAAGAAATTGGTGCTACGTACCTTCGGATAACAAGACGTCAATATTATGTAATCTTACGTAGCAAAAACTCAGTACTATGTAGCAAAAATCAGTACTATATAGCAAGAAATTAATGCTACGTAGCTCCAAATAAGAAGGCGTCAATATTATGCAGTTCTACGTAGCAAAAAATCAATGCTACGTAGCAAGAAATTAGTATTATATAATATTTGAATTAGCCCGTCGTGCCACGTAGCTTAATTTTATTTGTGTGTGGACCGATGACGTAGCACACATTGTGCACACAAAAAATTCTCCATTCATTACAGTACAATATAATAACTTATAAAAGATAAATCGTTATAGTTTATCTATAACTATATATTGTAATTTATAGTTTAAAAAAAGGGACATTTATATGATGGACACAGAAATTAAGCTAATTTACGGATTTCATCGTAAATCTCAAAAAGATATCACATTTAAATCAGCTATTTTTTCGTTTTTCATATCCTGTAGTAAATTCTATCAGAGGATTAACTATGGTTAAATCTCAATAAAATCTCACTCATTGATCACATTATTTAATTATTGACCTTCATGTTAGGGCATCGCGGAGCTGCATTGGTTTCGGCGGTAGCGTATTTATGCGATGCGGCAGCATATTCTCGCGAGGCGATAGCGTATTCACGCGAGCATCACTCTGCTATATGCATCTTCTTCTTACACGGGCATCGCGAGTGAGCATCGGACCTTTATGCAGCTTCAGAGTTTTGTCGCCGCCCGCGTAAGAAAAAGATGCAAATAGCAGAGTGATGCTCGCGTGAATACGCTGTCACATTACGAGAATACGCTACCGCCTTGCATGAATATGCTGCCGCTGTAACCAATGCAGCTCTGCGATGCCTTAACATGAAGGTCGATGGTTAAATGATGCAATCAATGGTTGAGATTTTGTTGAGATTTAACCATAATTAAATCTTCTAATAGAATTTACTGCATAATATGAAAAATTAAAAAATAGCTATTTTAAATGTGATAACTGTAATATTTTGAGATTTATGATGAAATCCATAAATTATCCCAATTTTTGTATCTACCATGTTAATGTCCCTTAAAAAATTTACTTAAATTTTTAATATCATTTAAATTAAATTTTTATTTAATTAATTATAATTAGTTATATAAAATTTTTATTTTCATTATACTTTATTAAATAACATCTTATTTAACTTTTAAAATTATAAGATTATTTTTGATAATTTATTACTATAATTTTTTTATTTTTCTCTTTTTATTCATTTAAAATTTAATAATTTAATTTTCATTGCCTCTTTTTTTTTTAAATTATCTTCAACTGAGATTGTTTTAATTTTTTTATTAAAAATAATAAACCAAACAAAACATAATGTGATCAAAAAGTAAATCAAATATACATTTGTAAATAGTACTCAGATTAAATATATATTTAAACAGTATATTGGTATGCATAATATTTTGTTATTATACTACTTTCAAGACATTTTATTTAATTTGAGTTTTTTTAAGTAGAGAAAAAAATTATTTGTTAATTTTAATATTAAAAAATTTATAAAATATGAAATAAAATTAATTCTAATATTTATATTTGTATTAAATTTAAAATGAAATTAATTTTATAATTAAAAAGTTATATCAGGTTAAAAGAAATGATTAAACTAAAGGGAGCTTTAAATGACACACCATCCAAATCTATTTGTATATCGTACGTAGATCTGCGGTACAACCCAGCATATTTTAGGCCACGTGGCGTGAATTCTTCTACACGATACGTGGCTGCTTTGGGTGGGTTGTTTGGTATGGGAAATTATGCCGTCCGACGAGCTTCTCCAGCCAAGACTAACAGTGCGCCGTGGTCTGCGCCGCATGGAGGCACCTTGCGGCCGTCACATTTCACTAACGAGATCTGCCATAAGTGCCTTCGCTGGCGGTTAATTATATCTAGGGTTTATCTCCTGCGGTCCTTCGGTTCTCTTCGATAATGGCGAAGGAGGCGGTTACGGTTCTGGTGACGGGTGCCGCAGGTACGTTCCTTTCTCTCTCTTCTCCTCCTTTTTGTTCTTTTAAATTTTATCGGAATTGATGGGTCCCGATGAGGTTTCAGTTCGTTTCTTCGCAGTTTTAGATAGGAATCGCATTGGCTTGGAGCTGACGGAGAAGTATCTCCTCGTTCTTTGATATCGTTATAAACTGGGATCGATCCGATCGTTTCGTAGAGCTTCTTGCTTAGGGTTTTAGGGCAATGGCGTCTCTTTCGATTTTGCAGAGGCTTGTTAGGTGTGGGTTGGGAGGTGGCAGGAGTGGTGGGAAGAGTCCGATTAGAGTGTTGGTCACCGGTGCTGCAGGCAATTGCGGACCTTATTTCTCCCCTCTATGAGTTTACTATGAGAGCGTCTGGCTCAATGTTATATAGATGTTTGTATTATATAGATATTAATATTATTTACATGTATGTTGTATCTCTAAATTATTGTTTATTTGATTTGATGTTATTATATCAAAAGATGATAATAGAAATCAACCAAACCCCACCTCCCTCCATTACAATTTTTAGTGTAACATCCCGTGACCCTGAGTAGAGGTATTGTCTGCTTTGCTTCAAAGAACTCCGTGACTTGAGTTGCTTCTGAGGAGGTTATCCATTCAGGTGCTATTACAGCTCAAGCACTTTAACTACAGAGTTTCTATCATCAATCTTAGGGTTTTACCCCAACAGGCTTCTTTACAAGTTAGAATCACAATATTACTTATATAGTTAAGGATCTCCTCTCCCATTTTCGATGTTAGATGATTCATTTTTGTAGCCACATCTCTCTTACCTGGAAGCCAACCAAAAGCTTCTACCTCTCTATCATCCTAGAAGCTTGTCAGGAGTTTCTCTACTCTTCTCCACTTTGGATTGAGTTGTCACAATCTACTCCATGCCCTCTTCATCACCATTAATGTGACATCTAGATATCACATAATTTTGGGTGAAATTTAGAAATCAATTTAGAGTGGTATTCTTGTAACGTTTTATAATATTATCTAAACATATAATCAAACTAAACAATGAATTTCTCTAGGTAATATGACATTATATTGCAATAACATTAAACTAAACCCCCCTATGAGTACTTGAAGACAAATGATATCATTGTCATCTTCTAGGGTGTCTTTTAGTTGAACGCAAGCAATTGAAACCACTATTATAATTTTGTGCAGATTTACTTGTGATTCTATTGCTTGTAAGACTGAAGTGATTATGTTGTTTCTTTATTTTGCTTTACTTATCTATATGTTTGAGCATTTTGTTAATGCTTTTGGATGAACCTGGAACCTTGGATTTTAGAAGCTTCATTGATTCAAACTTCTATTTCCAATTTTTTTTGGATTTTCTACTTTATAATCACGTGAATTGGGGTAGGAGATGAGGGAGCAAATGAATTGAGATGCATGGCAAAAGAAATTTCATCAAGTGGTTGAATCTTTCTTAATATTCAGGGCAAATTGGCTACGCTCTAGTTCCTATGATTGCTAGAGGGGTGATGTTGGGACCTGAACAACCCGTCGTACTACACATGCTTGACATCCCCCCTGCTGCGGAGGCATTGAATGGTGTCAAAATGGAGCTGGTTGATGCTGCGTTTCCTCTTCTTAGAGGTATTTGTCCTGTTCCTTTTGACACTAGTTTTGTTAAAGAATCTGTCAAATTGATTCATTTTCTATGGTTTTTGTTCTAGTTAGGCATCCTAGCTACCATTGATGTCGTTGAAGCCTGTACTGGCGTCAACATTGCTGTAATGGTTGGTGGGTTTCCTAGGAAAGAAGGAATGGAGAGGAAGGATGTGATGTCAAAGAATGTTTCCATTTACAAAGCCCAAGCTGCTGCTCTTGAGAAGCATGCAGCTCCAAATTGCAAGGTGAATTTGACTTACCAAGTTCTCAAGTCTAGTGTATTTTTTTCTTAATTATGAAAAGTTAAGGAATTGTGATTTAAGATGAGGAAGGTTTAGTGGCAAGGAGAATAGAGAAATGAGAAAGAAGAACAAAGATTGAAGAGGAAGAGAAGAAACAATGGAAAAAGTAAGACAACAATCTCAGAGATTGTCGAAAGTCCAGAAAATGAAAAACTTGTCAATAAAAAAAGATAGAAAATCAAAAGGGACAATTGAAACTAGAAGTAAAAAAGAGAAATAACCCCTTGAACAACAAAATATTCAAAATGTTAAGTTTCCATATCTTAGCAAAGTCTCAATAACTTCGCAATGTTCTGAAGCATAACCTTTATTTCGAAATTTTTCATTAGCACAGATATATTCCATATTGAATTTGCATAATGTTTGAATCTTATGAACATTTCTACTTTTGTTGAAGTTTTGATCATATCAATGAGAAGTTGTTTGGGGAATTTAGTATGTGCAATGCAAGTAAAAGACGCAATATCTTTGGAACTTTATTTTATCCCTTTTGTTATATTTCCCCGATAGTTTTGGAGAATTTTGATCCTCTTATAATATGCGTGCTACCTTTCAGGTGCTCATTGTTGCAAACCCAGCTAACACTAATGCGCTAATTCTAAAAGAGTTTGCCCCATCAATCCCAACCAGGAATATCTCATGTCTTACACGACTTGATCACAATAGAGCTCTTGGTCAAATTGCGGAGAGGCTTAACGTACATGTCAGCGATGTGAAGAATGTCATAATATGGGGAAATCATTCCTCAACTCAATATCCTGACGTCAACCATGCTACTATCTTGACCAAAGATGGAGAAAAGCCAGTTAGAGGATTCATTGCTGATGATAAATGGTACCTTTTTTATTGCATTTTTCCACTTGACACAAAAAAAATCATTTTTTGAAGTGACCTGGTACATAAAACTGATTTACTTAATACAAATAAGACTTTTATTTATTTAAAATTAAAAAAATTCAGCACTAACGAATGAAGGTTTACACAAAATGGTTATTTGCAAAAGTCTAGAACAATGATCCTGCAGTATGGCCCAATGTTCTACACTAATATTGCATTCTTTTAATGGAACATTCGGAAATAGTCACTGTGCTTACTAAAGGGAAGTATTAACCTAAAATGTCTATTTTGCGGAACTCTAAAACAAAGACTATTGCATTATATGATACGAATGAAAAGGAACATTTAGAATGAAAGAACAACAATTGATTGCTTATCTTTTTTTCCTCAACTCGTTGACATAAACCCAACTATCATAACTACTTTTAAAATCATGAGTAGTTATGAAAGAGTTAAATCTCTTATGTGATTGCCTAGGTGATTATTTTAGGACAGCAAATGTACAGTCTTTTCTTGAAACTGTAAAAATTTTTGGGCTATTGCATGTAAATACCCTCTTCAAATTCTCGATGAAGAAATATTGTCTTTGCTTCCAACTGCTCAAACTTGAAATCATGGATAATAACTACACCACAGTATCCTATGAAGCACGAATATGACATGGGGACACAACACAGTACAACACAACGGTGATTTTTCAAAATACAGGACACGGACACGGCAAGATACGTCAAATACGATAATAATAAAGTTAATAATTTATACTTAAAAAATATATAAAATAAAATTAAATTTTTACGTACAAACAATTTATGAGTAGCATAAAAATATCATAGGATGAAGATGAAAACTTGAGAAAAGACATTGACATTAAAGAGATTTGAGATGCAAATTTAGGATTTATTTTGTAAAGTGAGTGAGAGAATAATAGAAAATATAATTTTGCTTACCAAGACAATCACGACGAGCATGACAACAAGAAAAGGTAAGAGCTTTCGACGTCGAGAATAAGAGAAGGACAGAGGTAAAGTTAGAGTTTCAAATATTTTGCGATTAATTTATTTTCATAAGACTTGAGGAGTAGCAACGGAAGAAAAAATTTGATTTAACTTGGTTAGCTTGGAATTTATTAAGTAAAATTTTAATAATAATAAAATATAGATTTTAGTTTTACTAGATAAGATCTTAACAATCATAAAAAATTTTAATATTAATAAAAAGAACAAAAAGTAAGTAGATATTCTTATAGTTTTAGTCTTATATTTAATATTATTAAAATATATAATATTAATAAATAATTTTAATATTTATATTAAATGTATCCAATTCTATCCCATATGTATTTCAAAGGTGTCCTGTATTTCAAAAGTGTCATGTATCTTAAAAATATGTTTTATCTCAAAATTATCTTAGAAATGTCTTAGACGTGTCCTATTTCTCAGGAATGTCTTGAATGTTTCTCAAAAGTGTCCTAAGATATTCTAAAGTGTCATTGTGAGTCTAAAAAGTATTCTTTATTTTTTTAATATTATTTTATTAAGACACACTACATAGCGTGTTCGACACATGTGTCTTCGCGTGTCTCTATGTGTTCATGTGTTCGATACAGATACGACGTGATTTTTGAAGTTCCATGCTTCATAGACAGCATAATTGCTTCATTGCTAAGGAAAATATATCTGTGAAATCTACACTTGGAACCTGTCTAACCCAAAGGCTTTTAAAATATAATAATCAATAAGGTTGCTCGATCGCTCTTCTTTTTTGCCAGTTTTTTGCCAGTTATAGTCAGAGAGGTGCAATTAATTTGAAAACAAACTGTAGTAGTGGCTTCAACCTAAAAAGTTGGGTAAGCCAGAGTTGGAGAGTGTACAATAGACTTTCTCTATCAAGGTACTGTTCTTTTTTTCAACCATGCCATTTGTTGTGATGCATTGAAAGTATCAAATGTCTTGTAATTCCTTCCTTTTTGTAGAAATTATTAAACTAGTCTGATCCAAATTTCAAACCATTTTCTAATGCCTCTGAAAAGTACTTGTTTTGTCTATTTTTGATTATGCTATTAACATAAGATCTTTTGTGCTACATTCCAATTATTCTCACATCAGCTAAATCAGAGGATGAGGTTGACGTTCTGTCAATTGATGGGAAGTAAATGAACTAACTTCCTTAGTCATGCTGACTCTAACCAGCCAAACAAACTCCCAACATTTAGATGCTAATGCACCCCAAAAGGATTTCATTAAAGGTCCTCTGCAGATATATACAGACAGGCTTCAGTGGGCGTACAAATGTCATAAGCCAACGACCACATCCAGAATTGAGGCTTTGAAGGTTGCTTTACACATCAACTAGGATCTCCGCTAATAAATGACTCATTAGGATTCTTTGACTTGTTCCTCTTCTTCCTTCTAAGTTTTTGCTACTCCGATTTTGGAAGTCCTCTCAAGTAAATATAGCAACAACAGTTCTTCCTTTCCCTCCCAGTCTTCTTCAACCTGTCTTGGGGATAGCCTCTTCGACAATGGCTTCACTGCTTCTCCACCACCCTACTTGGCATTCACGAATCCCTCCCTGCTGGGCAATAGAACCACTATTGTTCCCTTCCCTTTTGCAGACTAAAGCTCGGTTCATACTTATTTGATCAAAATAGTGAAACATTGCTCTCCATCTATCTATTTTTTTTCTCATCTTCTTTGGTGCTTTTCCCATAAAACTTCACGTGTTTTTCTAGTTGTTTTATCTTTTGCCTTTAAATCTTGGGCATTAATATGTCATTCATAGCTAAATTTGAGTTTTGACATCTTAATTTCATTCAGTCGCCCTTCTCTGAGATGCTTATTAGTTTCTCTTTTATATTGCGATCAACTTTCTTCATGATTTTATATTGGAAAGCATGTAACTCTAATTCAAATTTAGTCTTAAAAATACGCTGATGTTGACCATTCTCTGATCGGAACAACTGAATGGAGATTTATGCTTCTTATCTATCACTCTGTTTGTTTTCCTCTATATTTGCTAGGCTTAATGGCGAGTTTATCACCACTGTGCAACAGCGAGGAGCAGCAATAATAAAAGCTCGAAAGCTCTCAAGTGCGCTTTCTGCTGCAAGTGCTGCCTGCGATCACATACATGATTGGGTTCTTGGAACGCGCCAGGTTACTTTGCTTTAACTCAAAAACATACATACATACATATATACATAATATCAGTTTTTCTTTAGAATTGATAACAAATAGGTTCCTTTAGTTCAATCTTATGGACAGCTAGATCCCCGTGGTTTCCAAATTAGCAAAACTGATCATCTAATTTAATATAATGTGCAAATAAGTTCTTTTGCATTTATAAATGGACCCAATTGAGGCATTATGTTTACCCAATGTTTTGATCTAGTTTTCAAATTAGCCAAATTGTTCCACTAGTTAGAGAAAATATCTTTCATTAGGCCTCTCTGCTAATGTTGAATGATTAATTAATTTACATGTTATCTCAAACTAGATGATCATTTTGATTAATTTATAAATTAGATGAAACCAGTTGCACGTGGACCCAACTAAATGATCCTAATTCCTTTTAACTCTTTTCTTTAATATTCTGCATGAATATTAAAAGTTTTTGTTTTTCCTTCAGGGAACATGGGTATCCATGGGAGTTTACTCAGATGGATCATATGGTGTTCCTGCTGGTTTAATCTACTCCTTCCCTGTTACTTGTGAAAAAGGAGAATGGTCTATTGTTCAAGGTAAGCTCTTTAATTACTGAAACTTTAGTGCATTTTTTTTCTTTCTTCTTTTAAACTATTCTTTCTGCAGAAGCTGCAATTCACAGCCTTATTTCATAATAAACTTTTCTAGTGATACTGGGATAAGACAGTGCATATTATCTCCTCTTCTTTCTCACATTTTGCACTTACTTTAATGCAACCATCGACATATTTCATATTTTATTCAAATATCAAAAAAACAATTCAACTTTATTTTAAATCCAACACACGTAACTCTATACATGACAAATTACCACAATTTTGCCATTTCACCAAATAGACCTTTAGATCGCATGATATAATGTCTTGTTACGTATCTATTTTGATCGTTAACATCCTTAACAGAGGCATATTTCGAACGTTTCAAATTGTTTGATAATATTTTTTTTGGCACTTCAAACTCATCAAAAGAAAGTATTACTATTTTTGGTAGTAGGCTATGATCAAGAAGATAAGATGCTAATTAAGCTAAATTGGTCCACCAATAGTCAATAATAATGTTTAACACAAAGCTAAACTTAATCATGTTCCTCTTTGGATCATCAACTAAGTTTCTCCATGTTCATCTAGCTAGACTAGAAATGAAAATGGTGGGATTAGCAATAGTAGTTCATGTGTGCATACCGTATACTTTCGTTAAAAAATCGATACAAATAAGGATCAAAATACACCGATGAAAATTTATAAGATTCAACCCAAATCAAGGTACTTGCTCACGTAAAGACAAATAAAAAAAAAATCATATGTAGAATTTGAAAACACAGGGATATCAAAACCGACGGAATCATTCTGTTACTCTAACCCAACTAAATTTCGGTTGGAGACCCTGCCCTCAAATCCCCGAAATATTTGCTTAACACAAATAGATCTTAGATTGGATAGTTGATTGAGAACATCAGTCCGAATGGGCAAGTAGTATATATAATATATATTGGAGATTGATGTGTTTCTCTCTTGTAGGACTCAAGATTGATGAATTTTCAAGGACCAAGATGGATGCTACGGCAAATGAGCTTGCTGAAGAGAAATCTTTGGCATATTCATGCCTTTGAATGATTTTTTGTTGTTTACTGAATGCTGATTATTATCAGAAAGTGGAATAAGCTGGAGGATCTATTTAAGATATATAAAATAATGAGCTTTATTCATATACTTATGCAATTAGTTTTTCTCTCATTATTTTACTTTATATTATTCCCAAGTCCCAAAGAACCCTAACTAACTGTTCTTTCTGCGACTTCATTTATCGAACTGTGATATCATTGAAACCTTGGCCAATGACTCATTTTGTGAGCAATGCTCCCAGCTAACTACCTAATTACAAATTATTTAGTCGCAAACATATATATATATATATATATTGATTTATTTATTTATTTATTTATTTATTTATTTATTTATAGAGAGAAAGAAAGAGAATGATGTGATAGGTTCTTAGGCTAAGTTTGAGTTTTGACCTATAGCTGAGCATGGAAAAAAAAGAGAGAATTATACTTAAATTTTTGAGTTTAACACTTAATAACATATAGGTTCACATTCTTAAAATTATAACATCGGGATTTCTGAGTTTTAATAAATTATCAATCGGGTTATTTTTAAAAAATTTTATTATTAAATTTTTTTAAATTTATTATTATACCCTCTGGGCTTCTCTCTCTCCTCCCCGCCTCTCTCTCCTCCCGATCGGCGCGCACGAGCTATGTCGCACGCCCGGGTCTGGCAGCCGCGTAGCGTGTGCAATCCACCGACGGTGGGTCGTGGGACGTCGCCCGTGTGCGGGGATCAGGAGGAGAGAGAGGCCCATGGGCGATAGTCGC
>JAEMOT010001576.1:1620-56948 GCA_019297695.1 Apostasia ramifera | reverse complement strand
TATTAAGTGTTAAACTCAGAGATCTGAATGTAATTATCTCAAAAAAATCTCCCGACAATTGTTTTATTTTAAAAAATATTTTAAAAAATATTTTAAAAATAATTAATATTTCATCTTATATAAATTTTAATATTATACCATTATTTTATTTTACAATTTACATATCTTTTAAAAAATCAATCAATTTAATAATTTTATTTTACATTTAATATAAATTTTAATATAATTTATTTTATTTATTATCATACATGGTTTTCAAAAAAAAAAAAGCACAAAAAATGTCAATCATTTTTTATTTCCTTTAACCAAATTATTAGTTTAATTTGGTCAAAAGGCAAATTGTTCATTATTTTTTTGTCATGACTAATATTTTTAATTAAAAATTATATAAAAAAAGTTTGCATATCACCATATAAAAACTATAACATTAAAATATTAATTTATTTTACATTTAATACAATTATTAAGACATTAATTAAATTTTTTGTCCTGCATGATTTTTGTTTATTATACATTTTTTTGAAAGAAAATAAAAAGTTTTAAAAAAAATAATTATCTACATCTCACATCATTTAATTTTATTTATATCTTACTCATTCATTCTTAGTTAATTACATTATGCACACTCAAAATATTATAAAATCTTGCATACACACATTTTAACTTATTTCTATTATAATCTTTAGTGTGACATTTAGAAAGAAAAAAATATGTATAATTATAGACAAAAATATAATTTTAATAATTTATTAATAGAATATTTTTTTTCAAATAAATTTTGATTAAGTTTTAACTCAAGTGTGTGTATGTAAGATTTTGTAATGTTTTGAGTGTGCATGACGTAATTAATTAAAAATGAATGAATAAAGCATAAATAAAACTAAATGGTGTGACATGTAGGTATTTATCCCAAAAAAAAATCTCCTGCAAAATTGGCCGACATAATATGCATTCGTCCACTGTTTCGCTAACAATAATCCACTGAAAAATTAATTTTTTTCAGTGGTTTTATAATTTTTGAGCAGGTTTTATATTTTTTGAGCAACTTTTTTTAATCTATATTATATGACAGGCTCGGCCCAATCATTCCACGTGGAAAAGAACCAGCTCGCCGGACCCCATGCAGTTCGGCCAATGCAGTACTTGATCGGCCGAAAGAGTGCCGCGCAAGCCGTCGCTCGCGTTCGTTAGCGTTCGGTTAGCTGCCAGAACTGCAACTTGCAAGGCAAAACTAATGCACGCAACCCCTGTTCTCTGATGTCAAAAAAATAAAAAAAATAAAAAAAAAAAATTGCATCTGGACTCCTCAGGTTAAAAAAGTATTATAAATTAGTCCCATTTTTTAATAACCTGAATTTGAGTTCTCAAGATTATAAAATTGCTATCATTTAGTCCCATTTAAAATATTATTATTATTTTTTATCACTATACTATAAGAATATTTTCATTAGTTAATATTTTAGATTTTAAAATATAATTTTGAAATATTAATATTAATATTTTTAGTTTTAAAATTTACAGCATAAAAAATAAGAGGTGAGAAATTAAATTTTAAATTCTTATAATGAAGATTATTTTCATTAGTTAATATTTTAGATTTTAAAATATAATTTTGAAATATTAATATTAATATTTTTTAGTTTTAAAATTTACAGTATAAAAAATAAGAGATGAGAAATTAAATTTTAAATTCTTATAATATTTTTGAAGAAATATGAAAATAGGAAAGTATAACATCATTTAATTATATGTGAAAACACTGTAAATTAATAAAAAAAATATTTTATGTTCGAGTAATTTTCGAATAAATAAAATATTTTTATATTCGGGTAATTTAAATTTTATATGTTCGGGTAACTTAAATTTTATATTTTTATTAGAAAATAATAATAAAAAAAATATTTTAAAAAAATCATAAAAATTATAATGCCTACAATCTAAGGTTTAACAATTGACTACAAAAAAATTATTTTATCTATAATTAAAATTTTAAATTTATTTTTTAAAAAATTTTAAAATTATTTTATATTTGATCATACACAAATTTTAATATTAAATAATTACTTTACATTTAAATATTTTAAAAATATTTTTATGAGGCCACTTCCAGGAAGCTGGCAGCTTCTGTGGGTCCCACCAACAATTATACTCTGAAAGGCAGCCGCATCAAGTTACCCTCTTGATTTTAAAATTCGAACAAAATTATCGAATTTTAATAATTTTAACGTACTATTAAAAAAATTATTGCATTTTCCAAAATTATCGAAACTCACTTCTCTCTAAAAAGTAATATTTAACAATAATAATTATTAAATTTAAATTTAAATTTACAAAATTTAAATATTTATTAAAAAAATTTAAACTGCAGGCACTGAAATTATTAAAATTGTTAAAATTACTGATATTTTCATCTTATTATTGAAATCAAAACTAAAACGAAACTGAGGTTTAAAATCTTGCTTAAAACTTATTGTGGTTAAATTTAATTTAAATTCAGCTCAATTTTTTCATAATTCTAAATGAGCATCGACACCACTCTAATGTGACTCAATAAATCTGTATTTTTAAATATTATTTAAATTTTATAAAAAATCAATATACAATTTAAATTTTATAAAAAATAATTTTTGAGAAAAGTTAAATTATTTGTATATGTATCCTTTTAAGTTTCAATAGAATTATGAAAAATTATATCGATCCCAAATACAATAATAATAATGAAGCCTTAACCTATTAGATGGGGTCGGCTATATAAATTTTTTCTTTTCATTGTGCTATATTAATTAATAAATTCTTATCTGAATCTAAGTGAGAAATATTATTTTTTTATAATTTTTTGTCATGTCTTTTTGATTTTTATCTTTCAATTTATATACGAGGAAGATCTAATAACTCGATTTTCCTAACTGGAGCTTCAATCAACTTACGATTTACATATTCAAATTATTTAAACTGATTTTCTATATCTATCCCAAATAATTAACTAATAAATTGTTCTATTATAATTAATTTAAAATTAATTTACTGACTAATTGAGTAAATTAAAATCTTAAATTATGATTGATCAGTTTATTGATCAATTATTGAGAATGTATAACAAGACTCTAGAATTATTGTTTTTTTTTAAGCACAAAATTATTGATTTTAGCAAGTATAATATTCGAATAAATTTTTGCCTATTACTTAAATTCTGTGAATTAGCTCTAATTTAAACTAGAAACTCGAATCAAATAAAATATATTGTTCGTATTTAGGGTTAATAAAAAAAATCAAAAATCAAAAAATTCAATCAAAACTGAAGAAATCGAACCAAAAAATTCAGTTAACCAAGCTGATAGTTCGAGTTTAATTTTTAGTTCGAGTTATTTTCAGTTTTCAGTTTCAGTTTCGATTTTTGAGATTTAAAAATGACGATTAACCGAATCTAACTCTTTAATATAAATTATTTGACTTCACAAGAAAAATATTACTAAAGTAAATAAGGGTAGCTATTAATTAAAATTTATGTGTATTTTGTTATTAATTAATAACTATGGATACTATGAATGTTAAATTTTATTTATATATTTAATTTATATTATATTTATATAAATTTATATTAAATGATAGCTATGGATACTATGGATAACTATTAAAATTTATATAAATTTATATTAAATATTTGTATAATAACTATGGATACTATGGATACTTAATATTTATATTAAATATTATTTATATATTAACTATGAATGTTAAATTTAATTGAATCTTATCATATTTATTAATATTTTTTGGAATTTAAATTTTTCATAAAATTCGTGCACATTTTAATTGGATACTTTATTAAATTAAAATTTTTAAATCTATTTTTAATAAAAATTTTATAGAAGTTAAAAAAAATGAATTCAAACTAAACTTTAAGTTAGCTGTTAATCCTGCTAATTGTTTTATTAGTTTTAATTTCATTTTTTAAATTTTGATAAGTTTAGTAACCTATCAATTTTTAGTTCAAATTCAGTTATGCATTATGGAACACTTAATAGTCCAAGATCTATAACTCGACTCGCTTATAACTAGGGCTGTTATCGATCTGATTTCGAGCCGAGCTAATACTAGCTCGAAATCAGATCAATCACATTTTGATCGACTCGAAGTCGATTGGGTTCGACTACAAGCCTGTTCAAGTCAATTCCAATCGACTTCTAGCCGATTTCGAATCATTTTCGAGTGGCTCAAAATAATGAAATCTCAATTTTTTCAGAGCCGATCTCGAGCCGGCTAGGCTCGACTTGATCCGGCTCAAAATTGGCTCGGTTTATAATATATATATATACATATATTATACATACAACATGTATTTTAATTCAGCCGATTTCGAGCTGGATTGAATCGAGCCTACCCCAGCTTAAAATCAGCTCGAAATCATTATCGAACTGAATTTTTGGCTCGTTAATTGACTCGATTTTAATTCAACTTTCGATCGATTTTCGATCTATATTAACACCCTTATAACCCATTCCAAAACATGTGACCGGTCAACTCTGATCCCTACTGGATCCGGATCCAAATTAGAATAATGACCCGATAACTTTCTACTTGATCCGGATCCAAACTCGAATAATAACCCGATAACCCGCCCAAGCTACCTTCACACTTCATGACATCGCTTGAGAAAGAAGCCAAAAGGGCCGGCGGCAGCAGATCACCAACCCTTCTCTCTCTCTCTCTCTCCCTCTCTCTCTCTCTCTCTCTCTCTCTCTCTCTCTCCTCAACTAAATCTAACCCTAAACAAATATATATGTATATAATTATATATTTATTTTAAAAAATATATAATAATAATTATATATTTATTTATACATATATATATATATATAATATAATATATAGTTATAATCGTTATTATTTATGGATTATCTGATCTCTCATGTTTATATCTTCCTTCAGTTATAAGAATTTGATCTCCTCTTCCACCTTCTCCAACAAGCAAATCTCAGCCATGAAAACGCCTTGGAGAACGCTTCTTCTTTTTCTACTCCAATCTCTCCCCATAAATCCCGCCGCAAGACCGGCGCCGGAGGAAAAGACGGTAAACGACGCGTGGGGCTACCTCCGCCGCTTCGGCTACCTCTCCGGCAAGTCCTCCGGCGAGCCCTGCAGCCGTCGGCTAATTGAATCCGCCTTCGCCCGCTACCAATCAAACCACGGCCTCCCGCACACCGCCGGGAGCATGAGCTCCCCGCGCTGCGGCGTGCCGGATTCCATCGCCGGCGGCCGCTCCGGGGTTTTCCGGCGGTTCGCGTACTTCCCCGGGCAGCCGCGGTGGGCCCGGCCGAAGCCCATGAGGCTGACGTACGCCCTGTCTCCTACCGACGTGGTGGGCTATCTCGGCCGGCCGGAGGTGGAGGCGGCGATGCGGCGGTCGTTTGCGCGGTGGGCGGAGGTTATTCCGGTGAGCTTCGCGCCGGCGGAGGACTACGAGGCGGCGGACGTGAAGGTGAGTGCGAAAAAGAAATGATTTTGTTTTCTTTCAAGCTAAAGTGGCCAAACATGATAGTGACCTTTAAAATTAATAAAAATTACATACATAACATTAAAATTTATATATTTTATTTTTTAATATTCCAATTTTAAAATATTATATATTAGTAAAAAATAATATAAAAATTACAAACTTCATCACATATATATATATCACAAATTTATAGTATGAATTGCATATAAGTTTTAATTTTCATATAAATTTTTAACTCATATAATATTAATAATTTTGATATCAAATATATAAAATAATTAAATTTCAGTAATATTTATGTAATTTTTTATTAAATAAACTAATAGTGAAAATCTAGTTTGAATCAACTCCAAATTAAATCAAAATACAAAAATTCAACTCGAGTTGATTTGACTCGAAATAAATATTTTAAGTTAACTCACAATGCAACTAAGTTGACTCAAAATATTTTAAAATGAGCTAATGACTTATTTTTTTTAATAATTTTAAGTTCAAACTTACTATCAAAAATAAAATAATATATATATTTTTAAGCTCATTTTTTTATTTCTCAATAGATATAATACGATTTGGAGCCAATTTATGTAGCTTTCATTGTTATATTAAATTATTTTTGTTACAATTATAACTTTGGACAGGTTATATTATATAATTTTTAATTTTAATAAATAATAAATTATTAATTGGTTATTATTTAATTCAATTTTTTACGACGATCAAATAAATTTTAAGTTATTCTTAGATAGGATTCTATGAGGGTGACCATGGGGATGGGGAGCCATTTGACGGGGTGCTGGGGGTGTTGGCCCACGCATTCTCGCCAGAAAGCGGGCAGCTCCACCTCGATGCGGCAGAACGATGGGCAATGAATTTCTCCGTCGAGGCATCGGAGGTAGCAATCGACCTCGAGTCAGTGATCACCCACGAGATCGGCCACGTTCTGGGGTTAGCCCACTCGCTAGTGCCAGAGGCAGTGATGTACCCGAGTTTAAGCCCAAGAATAAAAAAAGTCGAGTTGAAAATTGACGACATTAGAGGAATCCAAGCTCTTTACGGCTCAAACCCTAACTTCACCTTGAGCTCTCTCATTGAATCGGATACATCCTCATCGTCTTCGTCTTCGTCTTCATCTTACTCCAAGGGGAGAGGTAGGATTTGTCAGTTATCCAACAGTAGGCTGTTAGGGTTCATAATGCAAAATTGCATAGGTGTAATTTTAGTTATGTTTCTTACATTTGCATAATTATATTATTTTTTGAGGGGTTTTTTAGAAATATGTTATATATTTTTCAAGAAATTGAACAGCTAACATGATACTGTGAATGATTCTTTTCTCTGAAAGGGAATGAAGTGCTGATGTTTCCCACTTTGCTGATTTGACATATGAAGTTTGGTGACATAATTTTTCTTGCAATATTTAAATATAAAAAATTTTTTATAATAAAATTTAAATATAATTTTTAATAATTATTATCTTATCTTAGCCATGTTTGACGCGAGGACTAAATTAGTACCAAATCAGGACCAAAATTATACTAATTTAAAAAATAATAATAATAATAATAAATAATAATTTTTAATCATTCTACACAAATTCTAATATAAAAAAAATATTATTTTACTTCACATACTCAATAATTTTTAATAAAAATATAATTTTATTTTACATCATAGACCAAAATTCTCGATTCGAATATTTTGGTCTAGGATGTGAAATAAAGTATATATTTTTATTAAAAATAATTGAGTATGTGAAGTAAAATAATATTTTTTTATATTAAAATTTGTGTAGAATGATTAAAAAATTTTATTTATTATTATGATTATTATTTAAATTAGTATTACTTTGGTCCTGATTTGATCCCCGTGCCAAACAGGACCTTAGTGGTGTAATTTTATATACATAGAGCTCATAATGATGACAAATTATTTAAACCTTGGAAATCTTTTATTTAAATTTTATTTGATTCGCTATCGATTTTATTTTCCTTCAACTTGAAGTCTACTCAAGTTAAAATAAATTTACCTCATATTTTTACTCACATATTAACATGTATTATTTTATATTTTAAATATATAATTATAAAATACGCCCTCTCCATATGAATAAAAGACTAAATTTTTTCCTGATTAATTGAGAGATGTAATTTATAATTATAAATTCAAAATATGATATGACATATGTAAATAATTAATTTTTAAGTTAAATGAATAAAAAAATTTTTGAAGTGATTTGTTATTTTTTCAAATAAATTTTATGGCAATTATATACATTCACTTTAGAATGTTAATTTATATATTAATTAATTATCAAACTTTGTTTATCACATGATATCATATAATTTTTAATATTATTATCGTTCAACTATAGTTAACCTAATTCAAATAGTCATAATAGCAATCAATAGTGGCAACTAGTTCCTTCCAATGACACGTTGGCCAATGATGTTCAGTATGACGGTATGATTGTCAACGATGATCATCGATGGCTTATGAATAAAATATTATGTATATTTTATTTATTTTTAATGAATATATTTTGAGTGAAGTTTATATAATATTTAAAATTAAAAATGGTGGCATCACCATAAATTAAATTGAAAGTTTGAAATGTGCAAATATAATTTTGTAAAATAATGTGTATAATTTTTTAATAACTTTATATCATACATACATATAATACATATATATATATTGCATATTTAGGTGAAGAAATAAGGTTGGAAAATAGAATTTTGATTTAACTCATGTGTAATAATTTTGATTTAATTTAACGGGACTGTTTCTTGAGGTATGTTATCACAATTTAGCCAAGTGGGCCCACCCAAATTCAATATTTATATTATTTTTTACAACAAAAATTTTAGATATTTTAACTAACATCAAAATAATGTAAACATGAGAATTTCAAGAAAATAAGAGTAAAAAGTATTTTGCACTACTCAAATTTATAAATTTTGACACTTTTTATTTACATCCTAATTTTTCAATTAAATAATTCCAATTAATATTTAAGTTTTTCAGTTCATACAAATTTTAAATTAATTTACCTATTAATTCAAGTCTTTATTTGTACATAGCCCTAATTATTTTAATGCATATAATGCTTGATAATGTTTTCTGAATTTTTTTATATATTTTTTAAATTATTTGATATTGTTCGTGCACATATATACAGTACTATAATTTCTAAAAGATCACGACAAAGGGCAAATTAAAATGAATAAATTTTATTTAAGTTTTTGAGTTTAGAATTTAATAGCATGTAGATTTATGTTTTTAAAATTATAATATTTAGTTCGCTAAGTTTAATATAATAATTAAATTAGTTCTTTGCTGGCGTCGGCAGTGCGGCCGCGCGAGGCCGGCGCACACAGTAGGCGCTTCTGCCTCGCGAGGGATGTGCGCACATCGCAATGGCTCGCGGCTGTGCTATCGACACTTGGCTGGCAGTCTTCTCGCCACCTGGCTGGCAGTCTTGATGGCACTACTTGGGAGACAACAAGGTGAGATATATATATATATATATATATATAATATTAATTGTAAAAAATTATCATAACAAAAATATTAGAAAAGAATCTATTTGATAATTATATTAAGTTAGGAACTTAGATGTTACAATTTTGAAAACATAGACATGTGCATTATTGGGCTCTAAACTCAAGGGCCTGAGTATAATTTACCCAATTTAAATATACAAATTTCTTTTATTTATGAAAAATTTAGATATTAAGTTTTTTAGTTGTTCTCTTAAGTTCTGTTTATTCACTAATCGCGAAAACTGTAGAGACGGCTATTCAAAAAAAAACTTTTATAAAAAAAACTTTAGAAACATAAGAACTTAGATCAATAAATTGATAATGAATGATATAATGTAGCATCCTATGATTCAAATATAGTGGTATTATCTGTTTTTGTTTTTAGGAGCTGTATGACTTGAGCACTTTCTAGAAGATTACCTGTCCTGATATTACTTCAGCCTAAGCACGTTTAACTAGGAGTTTCTCATTATTAGCCTCATGATTTTATCTAAAAAGATATCTTTCCTATTTGAGATCATATTATTTACTTATACAATTCAAGATCTCTCCCCTTTCTAATGTAAAATAATTCATTTCTTTCCCCTCTCACCACTTTTTATCTGTCTAGAAGCCTGCTAGAGACCGCACTTTCTCTCAGTGATTTCTTTTTTCTTAAAACATTACCTAATAATCACTCCTTGCTCTATTCTCTTCGACTAAAGTTGTCACATGCCCACCATCTTCCACTTGATTCGTTCTCAAATCATATTATACTATGGAAGATCAGCTCTGATAGCATATTGTAACATTCTATGATCCAAATGTGGGATAATTCAAATTTGTGTGACATGAGTATTTTCCTAAAAGTCACCCATCTTGATACTACTCCAGCCTAAGCACGCTTAACTATAAAGTTCTATCATTAGCTTCACAATTTTATTCTAAAAGATGTCTCTACTATTTGAGATCATATCATCTACTTATACAACTCAGGATTGCCCTTTTTTTTCTGATGTAGGACAATTCATTCTTATGCATCTCTTGCTACTTTTTATTGGCCTACAATCCTTCCTGGAGCCGCACATTATCTCAATGATTTCTTTCTCTTACTCGGCGATCACTCCTCGCTCTCTTTGACTACGGGAGTCACATATAATTATTAGATCAAAATTTAATTATCTATATGTTAGTACTTAATTAGTAGAATAGATCGATGTTTTTAAACTATATTAGTTATGTATTTTACACATTAATCATAAAAGTAAATTAAGATACATGTCCTACTAAGCTCTAATTTAAACAAAGTGGCCAAAAAACTTAATTTAAAGAATTTTTGAATTTTGTACTTATTAATCTTTTTAAGAGAACTTTTAAATGTTCAAGATCATAAAGTGACATGTTCATATTTAAATTATGTTTTAAAAAATTTCAAACTTTAGTCCATATTTCCAATCACATCCAAATATAATGCATAATGAAGGATATAATAATAATTAGGGTAAATATTATATAGAGTTATAACTTTTTTTTTGGATAATATTAAATTGCTCCATAATTTTTAAATATAACACCTAGGTCCCTGAGTTTAAACATATTTATCAATTAAGTTCTTTTGTCAAAAAACTATAAAATATTGAACAATCTATCTTATAATCTAGATTTTATATTAGAGCATATTGTAGATGCTTAACTTCATTCTAGTTTTTTAAGTTTAAAGTTTAGTGTTTAGGATTTAATTTGTATAGAGGGTGACTCTTTGGAAGCTATTAAGCTAATTCATGATAGTGGAGAGGACCTTTCCATCATTCGCCCTCATCTAAAGGCAATAAAGGATCGCATGAAGTTGTTGAGTAACAGTATTATCACTCACATCCGATGGGAGGGTAATAGAGCAGCACACACCTTAGCCCGATACGCACTTCATATAGAGACTCAGAAAGTGTGGTTTAAGGAAGCTCCGTGTTTTATTCAAGCCATTATTAGAGAAGAAATGCTCATGTGTAAAATGGACTCTCAGTGTAGTTCTGTTTTTTCTTAAGTTTGTTGCACCCTGAAGAGTTTTATCAAAAAAAAAAAAATTTGTATTGTTAAAATATTTTAGAACATAAGATTTAATATTTTGAATAATGCTTTATGGATTTAAGACTTAGAATTTAAAGTAGTATAATTTTACTAAAAAATAATATAAAATTAGTAATTTATAAAATTTTAGTATAATATATATAATATTTTATTTTTGATAATAAAGCATTAAATTTTTTATAATTAAAATATTTTTCATATAAATAAGGCCGGCCCACTTTTATCTTGTGTAGTGGCCAATCAACCCTGTAATAGATCATACATAACAATCTTACAAATTTATTTATATTAATTAATTATTTTCTATAAATTCATACTGAAGGATAATATAAATAATAGATCTCTATATTTCGAATTTATATGAAATATTAGGACTAGAATTAAAACTCAAAAAAATATCTAGACCAAAGTGCAATGAGCATCAAATCTGACAGAGAAATAAATCTTAAAGAAATTCTAAAATTGTACGTCAAAATTGATATAAGCATTTTTATAATGTAAAATACCAATTTTTCTAATATAAAACTTGTTTTTCATATCATTTTATTCAATTTTTTTTAAAAAAAATTAAGTTTCAAAATATCCCGTTATTTAGACTGCAGTGTTTATTAGTTGTTTAATTAGAATTAAGATGGGCCAAAATGTTTATGGGCCAAACTTATTCTTTTTACTGTAATTGGGCCATAAATGTTCTTATTATTTGAAACACAAAATTTAGATAGTTGAATACTTATATTTAATTATTTAAATAATAAAATAACTTCTTCCAAAGAATATATTGTTCAAATAAAATTTATAGTTTTTAGTAATCTTATATGAATGATTTTTTTTTTTTTTTTTGGGTATGTTAGTGTAGTAGTTTATGAGTATTATCTTTGTGATGATAAGTTGACATCATACTCACTTAAAATTAGAAAAAAAAATAATAACTAATTTGTAAATTTAACACAAAAATGTCACCTTTTTAACATTATTGATAGTAAAAAACTGAATTATTAAAAGGAAAGGACTTCAGATATTCCCCCAATAAATG
Source organism: Apostasia ramifera (assembly GCA_019297695.1). NCBI lineage: Eukaryota > Viridiplantae > Streptophyta > Magnoliopsida > Asparagales > Orchidaceae > Apostasia > Apostasia ramifera. The sequence goes on along the minus strand of JAEMOT010001576.1, from coordinate 44,812 downwards.
AAATATAACATGAGTAATAAAACATTGTATTCCAAAATAAAGAAATAATTATATTTAAGGCATTTATATGAAAGACATCTTAAATATTAAAAATTATATATTTCATCATAAAAATTAAAATATTATACATATTTCATTAAAATTTTACAAAATTATAAATTTTATATAATTTTTTAATAAAATCATTCAATATTCCAAATTCTGTGCCCTACAATTATGACTTATAATTCAACACATTAATTTCTATGTCGTAAATTACTTTAATACTAAAAATTAAATTCTAATTTTTAATCCTTAAAACTTTAATATTATACTCCAAATATTATTTATTTTATAAATTAATTATATATATAAAATTCACTTTAAATTCAATTAAGTAAAATAAAAACTTATATCACGCACTTATAAACTATACACTAAATAAAAATCATAAAATTATATTAGCAATTTAACTTATATTTTTTTCAAAAATACAAATATATAATTTTATAAAATTTTAATATAATATATTGAATATTTTATTTTTAATGATAAAATATATAATTTTTTGTAACTTAAAATATCCTCCATAAAATCTCCCTTATATTTGATAGATAATAGATTCTACATAAGAAGTGCAAAAATTTAAGTTGATTTTAGAGGATAATCAGAATTCACAGTATTAAATCTAATGAAAATACAAACTATGCAGGTTTACAAGAGAAAGACGTAAAAAAAAATATAATAACACTTCAAAATTTTTTTTATTTTATTTTTTTAATGAGCTGCCTTCAACAATAAGCAAAATGAACCACCATTTAAACCTGTATTGAAGCACTGGAACATGCGCTAAGCACATTTTATCCATCAAGTTTCAGCTTCCTGCTATCAAAAGAAAAGGTTTCAGCTTCCAAACATCCAACATTTAATGCCAAACGAAAGCCTGAGAGCTTGCTAACAATCACTGAGTGAAACAAGAGAGGCTCAGCCGCGTGATTTTCGGAAAAATTTTCCACCTTTCTTCCAAATTCCCGTTCCGTGAAGATTCACAGAAAGAACAGATTTCGAATCAGGCCGCCATTTGAACTCCTTGAGGTTAGAGAACAAGTTCGAAAGGGCAGGACTAACTTCATCGACCTTTATATTACTGCATGATATTACTATGAGGCGTTGTAAATCGCTCCAAGACAGTATTACTGATTCCAGGGCTTCTGTTGTTATCTTGGAGCACCCCTCAAGAGCAAGGCGTTTCACATTCCTGAAAAATATGACAAAAGGAAAGATGCCGACTGTAAGAATTATGAGTTTTGTAGTTTGGAGTGATTTTAAATAAACTTAGAACGGCGAGGTGACGGGGTTGGAAAAATAGAAGAGTAATGAAAGAAAGAAAAGATAAAGTGAAAGAAAGGAGAACGAAAGAGACGAGAGGGAGGGAGCGAAGAGTAGGAGTGTAGGGGTGGAGATGGGGGAATGAGGGGAGGCGAGAGGGGAAAAAGTGGGGTGGGAGGGAAAGAAGCGAGGCTGGGGAGACGGAGGTGGAGATTGGTGAGGGAGGGAGGGAGCATTCGGTCCAACAAATCTAAGAAATTCAAAACCATTGGCCAATTTCATATAGATTGCAGTAACAACAACAGAAAATTTTCATTACCAAATCAATAAAAGGCAGAAATCACGAAAATACAGAAATAACACAAGGCAAAAGATCAAGAAGTCATAAACATTAAAAAAAATTCAACAAACAATTCAAATATTAAGAAAGAAATGAATTTGTTGTCATTATGCTACATAATGTGCATTGAAATAGTACTCATAATGTTAAGGTTACTCTGGTTAAAGTCTAAAAGATTGCATTGGGGATTGGTATAATACTAGAAAAAGATTTCATACACATCAAAGTCATAACATTCTAATAGAATAAATCATGCTATCCAGAACTATGATAATCAGATAATGCAAACTATAGTACATCGTATAATATCAAATTTGCAACACAGAAGTCATCGTAAAAAGTAACAAACTGATTATAATAATATTAGTACTCCAAAAATGTAATTTTTATTATAAAGAATTTAAAAGTACCAACAGCTAGAGCAATACTAATCAAGTGACCATTGCTAGTGCAGCTGATAATCAACTAAGACCGATTAGAGGCATACTTAAATTGTGCCGATGCAACACTTTTGAAATGCCAAGTCATTGGAATATGATCTTTCTACACCCCTTGCACATAAAACCTACGTTTTAATGGAACTAATGAAGAATCACATGAGCTATTTGTAGTGTTTCTTAATCATTGCAAGCAAAAATATAAATTACTATTATTTGAGTGATATGTTAAAATGTATACGATTAATGGTATTTATACTATTATTTGAGTGATTGTTTTTTGGGATATGTTGTTAGATTTAAGAATAACCTAAAAATACTCTTCTTTAGCAGTAGTCTTATCCTAATTATTAGTTGTCTAAATCTCTTTTTGGCAACTTCAAAAAAAAAAACTTTTTTTGCTAATTAATCCCGTGTAATGCTACTTGTAATGTTTGCTAAACTTTTTTAAGTATTTTTATATAACGTGGCCTATTTTATATTCCTTTAACTAAATATTTTTCTACTTTTTTTAACATCTCTTGTCTAGGCTATATTTCTACATGTATTATTATTATTATTATTATTATTTTAAAATCTTCTCATTTGGTGACAGTGAATTATGCTGATCGATATTGTTGGGCTAAGGCTAGTAATGACGATGTGATGATAAGAATTATTTCTCCTAGGTTTAAATTAAGATAAGAATTATAAAATTTTGGTACTTAGGTGGTCAATCTTCATTGGAATGACTTGGTCTCATTAACTATGTTACTTGAGTTGATTTTGTACACTTGCAAAAAAATACACAAGAAGTTTTTGGCGCCGTTGCCGGGCATTGATTTTATCTAATATCAAAATTGAATTACTTGTCTTGAGATTAAACCATTTTTTATCACTCATTGCTTGTCATCTTGATCTTTGCTACATGAGATTACTTTTTATATGACCAGAAGCTCTAAGAAGGATCTTGCACCTTTTGATTCTAAAATTGTAAGAACTATTGCTTAAATTTCAAAAAAAAAACCCAGTAAACCAAAGCAATGTACAGGCCTGATAAGTGCAGAGCACACACTATTCTGAAAAGATACTAGCAATTATGAATACTAAGATGAAAATACCATATATATACTCCTATCCTTTGCTTACTTGAGAATGACCTGAGCTTTTGCAATTTATAAATACTAAGAAAGTAATACTAGGTATACCCTTCTATCCTTTGCTTAATTGGGAATAGACTTGAGATTATCCCTCCCTCCCTTCCTCCATAAATACAAAGAAGAAAATATTAGGTATATCCTCTTATCCATTGCTTACTTGGCAATTAACTTGAGGAATGACTTAAGAAAATATTAGGCCCTCCCTCCCTCCATAAATATTAAAAAACAGATATGAAGTATATCCTCCTATCCTTTGCTTAATTGGTGCATCCTCCCTCTATCCCTCCCTCTCTTGCATATTGTATGCACTTGCAAGTATTATGTCCAAGAAACCTTAACATATAATAACCAAAAAATCATACACACATCATGTCATTAATTCATATTATCAGCCCAGCCTACTTTGTTTCAACAGTTACACACAATAAAGAGAATGGATACCAAACATATGCTGAACATGTGAGAGAGCCCAATAGCCAGTAGAATTAAGACAGGTTGATTAGCTAAAGAAATAATACAAATAGACAGGTTGGATTGTCTTCTCATATGGCGAAAACTCTATACAACGTATCATCAACAACAAACCCTTAATCCCAAACTAATCAAGGTACAACATGAATTTCTCTTGTCCATTTAAGTCTATATAAAACAGCACTCACAATCAGTATACATAATTTTGAGTCACATTTTATGACCCCATTCCACATCATTTTTAGTCTGTCCTTTTAACAGATAATTCTAATATGATTTCTCAATGAAATACTATCAATGAGTTCAAGTGAATCAAGGTCAAATTTTATGACTCTATCTCAAGCCTTTTTTTTGGTCTACCCCTTCCTCAGGTAACTCTAAATGATGTTCTTATAAAATGAGTTCTACAAATATAAATTAACTACATCAGTGCATGAGTCTAGAAATTCTTCAAAGAAATGGAGCAAAAAGCAAATTCAGTGTCCGCTTATATACAAAAAATGCATAATTTGCCAAACTTGTAATAATTTCATTCCCAAAGAAATAAAGTAGGAACATGTTCTAAAGGAAAAAGATAAAGAAACTTTTTCACACTTCAAGAAAAAGAAACTTTTTTCAGTTCCCCACCTCATAATGTAGATTTAATAGTGAGTGTAATTGAATATTTTGCTTTCAATCGAAACAGTGAATATGAGCGCCAGAAATTAAAGAAAAACTGGTTGATTAAAATTTTTGTAAGTATGCAAAATTTAAAATCAGGCCCTCTTCATCCTGTCTTTATGAGAGAAATACAAGCCTTACTACTTAGAATCATCTTCTACTGCCAACATAAATGGCCATAAGCGCCTAAGAGAAAGGACGTATAGGAAGGAAGAAATAAGTATTGAATGATACCTGCAGATGCTTGTAATATTGAACATATCCTCCTCAAGTCCCCAACAATGCTGAAATTCGATCTCTTTCACGGATTCGCACACCATGAACAGAGCTTTCAAGCTTTTTTGATCCCTTAGCTGGCAGCGGTGCAGCAGGAGCCGCTCAATGGCAGGGCAAGAACCTAGATGTTCCAGAGGCCCCGGCAAACTATCAATCTTCCTGCAGCTTTGCAGCTTTAGCGTCTTCAGATTGCCACAATACGAGAGTGCCGCAAGCCACCCGCCCTCCATCCTTCTATCATCGCAGATCGTAAGCTCTTCCAGCATCGGGCAGCAACGGCCGACGGCGCTGATTCCATCAAAGCTCGCCGAGCAGCAGCCCAGCTCCAGCTTCACCAGCCGCGAGCAACCATGGGCGAGAATCGTCAGCCCAATGTCGCTCAGCCCCGGCCCGGAGTAAAGCCCCTCCAGCGAAGCTACCAGCCGCACTATTTGGAGATTCCTGAAGGCGGAGATTGGTCGTAGGGAGGTGTCCGAGCAACGGTGGAGCTCTAACTCCTGGAGAGTTGGGCACTCGATGGCGGCAGTGGCGAGCCCTTCTTCAGATTCCAAAGGGGCGACGGTGCAGAGCCTCTGGAGACCAGGGCAGCCGCGGCCGAGCACGTCGAGGCCGCGGTTAATTGCTTCGGAGTCGATGAATTGGACCTCGCCAGCGTTGTAGTCGGCAGCGGGGTCCAATTGCAAGGAATAAGGCCCGCGAGTGAGAACTATGGGGGAGGCACAGGGCAGGGGAAGGAAAGCTGCTGGAACGAGGTCGACTTCCGCGAGGTTACAGAAACGCGAGGTGAGGCGGCGGGAGGGGCCGTCGAGGAACGACCAGTCGAGGAGGGTGAGGGAACGACGGAGGCCGTCAACGATTCGGAGCCATCGCTTACAGACGAGGCCGAAAGGAGCGATGCAGCCACCTGGGACGGCACAGATGATGCGGCGGAGAAGCTCGTCCGAGAGCGAGGCGGTTAGGTCACGCCCAAAGTCCGTGGCAGCGGGTGATGGAGATCGGGACCGGGAGCGGGAGGAAGATGGATCTAGGGTTAGGGTTGGGTCCGCGAGCTGCATCTTGTGGCCGACATTCTTGAAAGAGGAGAGCTTCTCGGAGAACAAAAAGTCCGGTAAGCTCCTCAGGCGCTGGTGGCGGGGGCCCTGAGGCATCTAGGGTTCCGGCGAGGAGTCCGGCAGCAGAGCCGCTGCATCCCCCAGTGTCGCTTCTGGTGGTAGCGGCGGCGCTACTTGGTTCTTTCAAGCTCTGAATTTGAAATTTTTCCTGCAGGGAAGGGATTAAATTAAAGCGGAAAAAACTGGAATCGTGGATTTGGGGTCTCCGATTTTGAGCGAGAGGGATTGATTAAAGCAGATTGTGGTGGGGAGCGGCCCCGGTGGGGACGATATGGGCTTCCATCTGCCGCTTAAATTGAATAAATCTTGATTGAAGCTTGGGGATAAGATAAAATGCAAACCATTGTGTTCTTTTTGTTCACATCTTCATCCTCTCCCTCTCCCTCTCATCACCTACTAAAACCTGTTGCTTTTGATTTGTTTATATTTTAATTTATGATTCTTAATTTAGATATCACAAGTGTAGCTATTTTTTTTATTTTCTAATATTCATTTTGTACAAAATAATTATCTCGAGAGGCTGCTCATCGTAGTGTAGCTCACAAGTAGAAATACTTGGCTGATTGTCGGGCTTGTGATTTTGATTTCAAATTCTTTCTTTTTAAAATTTTTGATTAGTTGATTCTTGTTATTGTTTCGTTCTTGAATTGAATGCAATAATTTTAAAATGAAATTGCTCGTGGGGACCAATAGCCCTTAATTTGCCTGCTGTCATATAAGCTTCGCTATTCAAAAGGACTTGAGGTATATGCTGTAAAATAATATTTTTTTTAATTATTTTCTGTAATATATTTAAATGAGTTATTATGTTAAAAAGAAAATTTATTTTATATAATTTATTGAGATGTTTTTAGTAGTCTTTGAAGCTCATATATAATAAAAAAATAAAAATAGTTTATTATATTTAAATTTATGCATTATATGAAAGTAAATTTATTAAAAGTGATTAATGTAAAATATGAAAATGTTTCCTAACCATAATGCTGCTAGCCCTGTTTGGTTAGTTTTAGCTAAAAATTTTATTTTATTTGAAACAAATAATTTTTTTTTTATATTTTATTTTATATAAACACTAATATTAAATAATTATTTTATTTCACAACTAATTTAATCCGTTAATCAATTCTATCATTTTAAAACTGAAGCTACTCTATATTACTTATTTAGTATTTAATAACTATTAAGTTTATTAATACTATAGTAGATAATTTGAATACTTTATTTACTGTTTCACATTCTCAGTTAGAAAAAGTTTTATTTTTTTCTATTAATACTGTGAGTTTAACTGTTAAAAAATATTTTATTTTAATTTTTAAATTCAAAAATTATGCAATTTTTGTGAGACAGACCAGTATATCAATGAGACATCTAAGTAAATGAAGAGAGAGAAGAGAAAAAATTATCAAGTTCAAACGCTTGATCTCTGCACGTTAAGGGCCTCATCTAATGTATGCGTGATGGCCATGGATGGGTGCCCGAACCCAATGTTCTCTCAGAGAAAAGAGGAGGGTGCCCGAATCCAGTGTTCTCTCTGAGAAGAGAGGAGAGTGGCTGGTTGTGAGTTAGAGAAATAATCTATATACTAGCCGCTCGTAGTTGTAGAAAATTATGCTAAGCAGCAGAGCTAATTAGCTGAAGCATTATAAGAGGAAGAGATTGTTGAAAAAAACAGTGACTGGATGGCTTAGGTGTGGCTGTCATTGGCCTAGTACTGTTGCCTCACCAGACATAATTTTGGGTGGTATGTCACTGTCAAAAAGAGATTAGATTTGACCTATAGACGCTAGATACACAATATAATAAGTGAATTGATTATACCTTTCCTACTAGCTAAAGTTTTTAGGATAATTGGTACGTAGCACCAATAATTCTAACAATTGATATTAGAATAGGTTTCTGGTTTGGATCTAACGGTGCAATGAGGAGGGAGATTGTTAGAAAAAGCAATGACTGAATGGCTTAGGTATAGCTATTACTAGCTTAGTACCATTGCTTTCCCTGACATATTTTTGGGTGGTGTGCTTCTAAAGAAAAAAGATTAGATTTGACCCATAGACATTGGGTACATAATATAATAAATAAATTGGTTATGCCTTTCTTTTTTTCTTAAGCTTTTAAGATAGTTAGTTGTGTCAAAGATCTTAACAAAGACTGGTCCTGCATGTGGACAAACAAATAGCTGTCATGAGTAGATGAGAGGTATTTTGGGATAAAAGAGAAAGAATAAGAAAAAAGCTCCCATTTTATATTAAACATAAATATTTATACAGAAAAAAGAGTTAGTGGAGTAAGCGATCACATTAATCGAGAGTTCTCCCAAGTGTAAGCTTACTGTCAAGCTAGCCGATACTAATAGGCTACCCAATTAACTGGAGCATACTTCCATAAGCTTATGTACTATGCTACAAACACCCAACTCGATAGAGAATCAACGAAAATGAGAAAAAATTGGGCAAAATTTGAATAAAATATTCGAGTAAGCTATTCAAATAAACATTTTGGCTCTAGGTTGGCTCCAGTTCCGAATGGATTATTTAACAACTCAAGGATAAACGAACAATATATATTTGGAACTTGTTGACACTCACTCTTAACCTAATCTAGCTCTTTCATACATGGACGTTGAGTTGACGTAGCATTTTGACTGTACAACAAAATTCAAGTCTAAATTTTCTATAAAATTATTCGAATCAAATTAAAATAAGTCGATACATCTCGTGCAACGCACGCTTAAACCACTAGCCAATTTTAAATTCCTTTCAACAAACCCACCAAATAGTTAACCGATTATGTGATTATGCAACAAAAATGCAATATCCTTTGTGCGTCCCCTTCGCCGGCGACACGCCGGCATCCCTCTCCCCCGCAGCCTCCGCCGCCGTTCGTCTGCACGTCGGCAGGGACTCCCAGCAGCCGGCGGACCCAATGCACTCGCGGGGCTTCAGGGCCGCTAACGCCCCGCTCGTCCCGCTGGTGGAAGTCGTCGGAGCTGGAGCAGAGGACTGGGAAGCGGCGGAACCGCCCCTAGCGCTCGAGCACGGCGCCGATGACTTTCGCCGCCGGCTCGACGAGGAGCCGGTTGCGGCCGTTCCTTCCTGCTAATTCGACCGTCATCATCATCATAGTTGTGACGCCGCCGGCTCCGGCGGCTTCCCGGTCGTCCCGCGGTGGACCTCTGCTATCATACACTGCAGGGAGACGGAGAGCTCGGAGTTGGCGATGGAATTTGGCATCTCATGTGAATATTAAGTTCGATTCATGTTTTTTTTTCTTTTGTTTTATTGTAGAAAATAAGATTACAGATAAAATATTAAAATACTAATTTATTAGACTCAATATATATAATAGCTTCCTCTTTCGTTATATTTGTGATAAACTTCAGAAAATTCTCCAACCAAATTATCTGAGATGTTGTATGAAGAGCATAACGGGCTAGGTTGTGTGCTACTTTGTTGCTGTCTCGACCAATATAAGAGATTTTATAATGATCAAAAGCTTTCATTCGTTCCTTTAGCACCTTCATTCTGGGGCCGAAAATAGACATATCTACATCTGTATCCTGAAACATCTTGATAGATTAACTTCAATCCAGACATGTTTCAAGTTCAATTGTTCGCCAAGATAGATTACTTTTTCAGCAGCCATGCACTCCGCAATTGTTGGGTCTAAGCATTCTCGGACTTTCTCTATAAGGCATGCGATTACTTTACCCAAGGAGTTCCTGGCAATTACCCCTAGCCCCATTCTATTTCTCTCTGTATCCAAGGCTGCATCAAAATTTATTTTAATATCTCGGGGAGGAGACCATACCTTGCGAGTCCCCGGTTGCTCTTGGAAGTCTTTCCCTCACGCTGCTTCATATTCCTCGAGGAAGTTGATAGCAAAAATGCAGATGTCAATGGGTGATCTTCCTTTCCCCCCCTTTAGTCTGTTGTTTCTTTCATCCCAAATCGACCAAAGAGAGATCGCAAAAAGTTCAGCTTTAACATTTTGTGAGTTCTCCAAAACATCGCATATCCAATTTTCCACCGACACACTATTTGGCTTGGTCATCTCCAACTCCAAGCCCAAGTTTGTCCACACAGCATTGACAAAATTGCAGTCCTTTAGCACATGTGTGCTAGTTTCATTCGCTGATTTGCATAATAAACATTCCAGGTGAGTGATATGTATTCGACGAGTTTGAAGTTTGCAAAAAGTTGGAAGAAAAGAGTGTGCAGCTCGCCATAAGAAGAGCTTGATTTTGCTAGGGACTTGCAGCGCCCAGATCAATTTCCAATGGCGCCCTCCATTGCTTGAGGCCGAACCTTGTAGGGAGGAGTTTTTTATTCCAGCAATATGAACTCCAAGCTTTGAGTTGATATCTTGGATGAAGTTGTAAGCACTGCGAACTAAGTATCTCCCCGAAGGATGATTGGCCCAAATCTTCTGATCCAGAGAGTTGAGGTCACCTAATGGGATGCTGGAAATAGCTTCGACATCCTCACAAAAAAAATTATCCATAAGCAGTGAAATATTCCATTGGCCTGTAACTGGATTAATTAATGCATCTACTGTAGTATTTTCGTGAAGGTTTTTGATAGGTGAGAAAGGCCTAAAGCTCCATCGCCTCGGTATCCACTTATCCTTCTAGATTTTGACACTTTTCCCATTGCCAATACGCCAAATAAAGCCCATATCGACAACTTGTTTTGCTTCCCATATACTTCTCTATACAAAAGAAGGGCGAATTGAATAGAGAAATTGCTATTATTTTTAGAAGTATACTTTAATAATAAATATTTTAAAAAATAAATTTATTAATTTTTTTTATTTATTTTCATAAATATATGATAAATATGACCGAAATAAACTAATTCATCGTGATCTAATTCAATTTGATTTTAACATTATATCGAATCGAATGACAAACTGCTTCTCCGCTTTTCACTACACCTTAAAAAAAAAAAGAGATTTATATACATAATACATAAAATATCATATTTATTCAGCAGGCACCTAAAAATACTGATATTACTAATCAAAAGATATTTTGAACACATTAATTTTACACACTCCGTATTCTAATATTTATTCTTCATTCACTTTCTAACTTAATATAATTATCATCATATTAACTGCAAATTATGATTTATTCACATAAATATTTTATAAATAAATAATAAATATTGAATATAATAATATTATTTTAGTACTTTGATGCATAAGATTAATATATTTTTTAATTATTAAATAATATTAAATATATAATACTTATTTCTAAAAAAAATTATATTAAACCCAATGGCTAAATTTGACGATGAATGAAAAATTAATACGATGTTATGAAAAAGGTAATTGTATAATGAGTAAACAGAATAGCTTTATATTTCTCAAATATATATATATATATATATAGTAAAAAATCAGTAAAAGACTGATTGGTTCAATCAAATATTGGCCTAAAATTGAATTATATAAATTTTAATTTATTTGTTTTATCACATTTACTAATTAATAATGAAATAAATTAACAAAATTGATACGTTTGACAAATCTCCTTCGTTCTTACTATAAAAAAAAAAATCTTGACATTATTTAGCTCAAATAATTGCTAACTAATAACTTGTATTTTCCCTAATAATGTGGTTAGTTTTATAAGTTGGCAATTAAGGATAATTAGTTTTCCTTTTGGCTTCAACAAAGCCCCTATAAATTCGAAAATTACGAACTAAACCTTGGGATTTTCAAGGTTCAATAACAGGTTAAAAAATTAATTACATAAAACGACCCATATCTTTAAACTTAATGACACCAAATCCCTGTGGTAATTAGTGCCATTAATTACTGCCATAGGCGATAAAGATGGGGGAATCTGTAACTGTGAAGCAGAAGGAAACGGCGGATAACGCGCTTCTTCAGAACTATGTCGCACGCAACCCCAACTTTTCAATTAATTGCATATTTAACCTATCCGGCTTTGCATGTTTTTGTTAAGAAACTATCGGTGATCCCATTCCTTTTTTGTTTCAAAAAAAAATTGACTTTTTGAAATTTAAAAATTGCTCCTTTTTGGCGACCTATATAGCTTTTGATTTCTCCACGCCGTCTCTTCCGCCGGTCCATGGAGTAGAGGGGAAAGAGGAGGAAGAAGACGACTGCGGCCGTGCAAGCTCTGTTTCCTATAATGGAAAAGCGCACGTGCAAGCTCTGTTTCCATAGCTTCGCAAGCGGCCGAGCGCTCGGCGGCCACATGCGCTCCCATGTCGCCGCTGCGGCAGCAGTTGCTGTCACGGCGGCGGCTGCGGCACAAACTGCCCTTGAAGAATCTCTCCGAATGGCCGGATCGTCGGCCTCGACGGAGGAGTCGGCCAGAAGCAGAGAAATTAGCTTAGTGGACGAGGCCAGCGATTTTGTCGCTCAGGATCACGAGAGCGAGACGGGTTCCTCCCCTCTCGCTACTTTGGCAACAGTGAAGACCATCCGCCAGCAATTGGCCACCCTGCCTCAGGCGGAGCTCGCCGAGCCGGAGTCTTTGTCCACTGTCTCCCACACCACGTCGGTCGAGGAGGCAGCTCTCAATCTCATGATGCTCTCCCGTGACTCCTGGCCTAGGGCTGAACAGCAGTCGACGGCGGCGGTGAGTCAAGAGCGCCCTGCCGGGAAATCTCGGCGGTCTCCTTCTCCGGCAACGGCGGCCAGGGGGAGGATCCGCTACCAATGCGTAAACTGCAAGAAGGTTTTCCCGTCGCACCAAGCTCTGGGTGGACATCGCGCGACCCGCAAGAAGTCGCGGTGCTGCGCGGAACCTCAGACCAATGCGGCGCCTTCCCGTGACGGCGAGCGCAAGAGATCCCAATCGACTTCGCCGACGAGCCAGCCGCCGTTTCCTTCGCCGCGGGTTAACTTCCCGGTGACTGCCGCAGCACGCGAGAGCTTTCCCGACCTCAATCTCCCCGCTCCGATGGACGAGTTCGCCGGGATCTCCGCCGCGTCGGACCCTACTCAAATTGATTAGCCATTGTTGCAGGCAGTTGATTCAAATTTTCTTTTTGCCAAGTTCTTTTTTTTTTTTGCCCTTATTTTTTCATATAGCTGAACATACTTTAGAAATTACTTTTGTAAATATTTAAAAAACAATATTTCAAAAATAATTATTTTTTTTCTTTTTGAAAACGAAAACTAATTAGTTTTTTTTAGAAATAATTAACTACATGTCACACCATTTAATTTTATTTATATCTTATCCATTCATTCTTAGTTAATTACGCTATACACACTCAAAATATTATAAAATCTTACATACGCATATTTTAACTTATTTTTATTATAATGAGTAATCATAATTTTTCAATAACCTAACTATAGTTAGATTACAAAAAATCTAAGCAGTTCATCATATTATTTTAAAGATATTTAAATATATTTTGAGTAAAAATCTTAAAACCTTAATATTTAGGTGGCAGCAAAGGAAGGAGATATCTGCGACGTGAATTGATTTTAAGACAAATCAGCGCTTTAGTGTAGTATTCAGGAAGAGAAAAATATGTACCATTAAGGGTAAAAATATAATTTTAATGATTTACTAACAGAATATTTTTTTTTCAAATAGATTTTGATTAAGTCTTAACTCAAGTGTGTGTATGTAAGATTTTATAATATTTTGAGTGCGCATAGCGTAATTAACTAAGAATGGATGGTAAAGCATAAATAAAACTAAATGATGTGATATGTAGGTAATTATCCTTTTTTTTATAATGGTAAAAAGGTAGATGCTTTTCTGCTTCTTTTGTTGATTTTTTAGTTATGTGCATTCTGATAATCTGAATGGTGTTGATACATTAGGGGCTGTAAACAATTCAAAATCGAGTGAGCTGAATTTATTCTAAGATTTATAACCATCGGAATTCAAGTATAAGCTAAACTTAAGACGAAAAAAATTTAAAACCATAGGCTAAAGAAAGAGAATTTGATAATACAAATTAATCATGAGTCAAACAGTTTTAATTTAGCTAAAATTATATTTGACATAAATTTTGATCGGTGAAATTTCTCATCGCATAAAAAATATTATTTTTTTTACTTTAAAATTATATATGTACATATATTTTATCATAAATGTATCATTTATATTAATGAATGACTAGATCTTTATTTGATTGAAAGAACTGAAATTATTAAGAGTAAATCTTCTCAAAAACTAATGGAAGTTAAATTATAAAATTAAAGTGCTTCTTTAGTTCTCAAGATCTCTACAATTAAAAAATAATAACTGGGTCTCTTTAGGTTACTTTTATGTAATTTTTTTCTACTACATATTTGTATTTAATTTATAAATAAAAAGAACTTAGTTCAAAATGAGGAAACTTTGAGGGACTTGGTTGTTATTTCCATAAAATATTAAAATATCGGTTATGCGGACGAAGAACTTTGAGAAACCGAGGGCTGCTACGCCGCCGCCAGAGTCATCTCTCTCTGTTTTCTGCCGATGGAGCAGCACACGTGCAAGCTCTGCTTCCGCAGCTTTCCCAATGGCCGAGCGCTCGGCGGCCACATGCGCTCCCACGTCGTCACGGCCCATGCCGCGGCCGCAGCGGCGGCCGCTGCCGTCGCCGCCGCGGCAGCTGTGCAAACCGCTGTAGAAGAATCGCTTCGAATGGCCGGATCGTCGGCCTCGATCTCCTCTCCGGAAGCAGGGAATTCAGCCGGAAGCAGAGGAATCAGCTTGGCGCCAGACAAACCGAACTCTTCCGTCGTTCAAGACCGCGAGAGCGAGACGGGGTCCTCCTCCCCCCTCCCTTCATCTGAAACCCCAGTGAACAACCACCAGCGATCCAAGCGGCGGCGCCGCTCCATCCCTGTGCTGCCTCCGGGGCCGCTCACCTCTGTACCCAACACCCCGTCTGCCAAGGAGGCAGCTCTCAGCCTGGTGATGCTCTCCCGTGACTCATGGATGAAGCCGGAGGACGTTGTTCCCCAAGAGCGCGCTGCCGGCGGATCTCGGAGGTTGCCTTCTCCGAAGACTGCGAAATTGGCGAGGGGGCGGGTCCGATACCAGTGCGAAACGTGCAAGAAGGTTTTCCGGTCATACCAAGCTCTGGGTGGGCACCGCGCGACCCGCAAAAAGTCCCGGTGCTGCTCGTCGGTGGCGGAGCAGGCGCCGGAGGCTAATGTCGCCTCCGGGGACGGCAATAATGACGAAGGCAAAACTGTTTTCCAATGCTCCCTCTGCTTTGAAGTCTTCAGCTCCTGCCAAGCGCTCGGCGGGCACAAGAGATCCCACTACACTTCGCCGGCGGCCACCTCCGCGCCGCCTCCGTCGCCGCAAATGGACTCTGCCGTGCCTGAGAAACAATGCAAGACTTTGCTCGACCTCAATCTCCCCGCTCCCACCGACTAGTTCGCAGAAATCTCCGCCGCCTCTGAAGCTCCTCAGTAGGCGTAGTCAGAGGTACTTAATTTCAATTTCCTTTTTCTTCCCCCAAAACTTTTTTTTTAAAACAAAATTTCGTAAACAATATTTTTTTTTAGTAAATTAGTTTTTTCATAATTATATTTTAATTTTTATTTAAAAAGTTTTACTTAAATTACTGTTTTAAAACTGTATGTAGGCATAATCCAAAAATATTAAATTAATTTATATTTTACTTTACTTTTAAATCTCTATTTCTAATTTTATGAATCTAATTGAAGTATTTTAATTTTCAAAAAATATTTGAAGTATTTTAAAAAATAAAAAATTAAAGTGTAATTATAGGTAAGTTGACATTACCTATCAATTTTTTTATGTTATTTGTTAATTTAATTTACTTTTTGAGATATTGAACATAATGTGGAAATCACAATTTATGTTTAAAAAAAATTCAAAATCAGATATTTCCTTTTAACATCTCCTCTCAAGAGGTAGTTGTTATTTAATTCTTTGTAATAATTTTAGGAGAAGTAAATAAAAAAGGAAAAAGCTATGAACTTTAAAGATTTAGATGATTGAGAAAAAAAAAGAATGATAAATAATAAAAAAGGAAAATCCTTAGATAAGAAATATGAAGAACATAATTGTAGAGATATTCAAACAAAGATGAAGCGTTTATTATTCTTTATAGCTACATCTCTTCCGTATTTTCTCTAACAAGATGGCGATCATCTCTCTCAAGTTATCCCACCATCGTGAATTATCAATTACCGCTAAGACAACTTAGTAAAGTTTGGAAGCATAAAAAAATCTAAAATAAAAAAGTTCGAAAGCAAACAAGATGTGGCTAATGAAGTATTATGTGTAATTATAAAATCATATTCGTAATTTTATGTTATATTTTATGTTACATCTATGATTACTATGTCACAGTACATAAAATAATACACTTATATAATGAGAGAGTTTATGTTTATGATCTTGAAATTTTTTATGTATTGATTAAAGTTATATGAGTGCAACAACTTCTCTTATCTCTAACTCATTAATAAATCAGATTCAATTATAGCTCTTCCTTGATGATGCTGAATCTTGATCAATATATTCTTTAATCATAAGCAATCTCCTTTTAACTCATTTGGTAACAACTAAAGTAGCTAGCCCTCAACTTAATTGCGAGCTTCGGCTCAGATATGCTCGAATGCACTGAATTAAGGCAAAAGTTAACTGGGTCTATGTGTAATGTAATTAAGGAGAACTTGTTAGACACTGTCAAATCTTAAATCTTTATATATATTATATTGTTCTTCGTACTTAGTCCAAGATAAAGCTAGTTAATTAGGCCATTAGGTGTCAGAAAGAATACTCTCTTATACATTAAATCTTGTTCTCTGATCTAACTATCAAAGAAATAAAAATCTTTTTTTCTATAGCTTTTTTTGCCTCTGATTTTTTTTTTTTTTGTTTCTTCAAGTAAAGATCCTTATAATTACAAGAGATCAAGTTCCTCCTATTACATGACAGAATCATGTAAATTATTCTCTTTTACACGTGCAGATATATATACTTCTTTACGTAAATAATAATACTCTTAACTATATATTAAATATCATATATATGTGTGTGTGTGTGAGAGAGAGAGAGAGAGAGAGAGTTTAGTTTTAGCTATAATAAATGTAAACTAAATTTGAGTAGAATAAAAATTGAAGTGTCTTCAATTTATTTTTATTTATGATTAGATAAGTAAAATAAAAAAAGTGTATATATTTGCATACCATCTTATGCTCTCTATCATGTTCTTGCCGCCCACTTCATCTGTCATGTATCATAATAATTTGGGGCAATTACCTGCATGCCATACAAATATTTTAATATTACGCCACACATATTTTCTTCACAAAAATTACACTATAGATTGTGAAGAAAATGTGTGTGGTGTAATACATGAAGATTTGTGTGGCATGCAGGTAATTATCCCTAATAACTTTATATGATATGCACAATGTCATGTTTGAAATGAAAATTCAAATAAATTTTATTTATATTTTTATGATTGAATAGATAACTCTAGGGTTGATAATTAATTTTCCTGAAAGTACATTTATTTATATATTATTATTATTATTTGATAGCAATATTATTTATATATTAATTATTAGATCACTACTCTTCCAAGAATATTCAAGATTTCTCTCTCTCTCTACGAGCCTACGCGTAGTAGGTCACCCCAGGCCTCCAATCCGCCGGAATCACGCCGCCGGCGACGATGGAGGTGTGGGACGTGTAGGACGTCAGGCGGAGGGAGAACGGCGCTCGGAGCGGTCCGCCGCCGGAGTTGAATTGCCAGACGGCTCCCCAAGAGTGGCGCATGGGGACCCACTCCGACGATCCCTGCTGCTTCAGATCGATGCCGGAGAGGTCGCCGTCGCCGTACTCAAACTCCACGACGACGGCGAAGTACTCGGGAGTAGATCCTCCGTCCACGTGGAATGCCATGCGGTATCCGCCGTAGTTGCACGGAACCCTAAAAATGTAGCAAACGAATTTAATTACACTAATTCACAATTTAATTATTCATATATTTACTTATTAATTATCCAATTAATTATATATATATATAAACCAAATATTTTCTGAATTAATCTTTTAAAAGTAATTTTAACTGTACATTTAATTTAATATATAAATTTGGAAAATGAGAACATAATTTATATAAAATTATATGAAGAAAAAATAGCATGTAGATTATACCTGATATACTGCACTTGGAGCACACCGGCGCTCAAGAGCTGGTTGGCCTTGCCGGGGAGGGCCAAGGCTCCAAAGGCCGTGCCGCTGAGGTCGAAGTGCACCGACTCGGCCACGCACGGCCCGCCGGGGCACTCGTCGGCGATCATCACCCTCACTGCATTGCCGGAGCACAAAGGGTTGTTCGTGCACTTCACCTGAATTATACGTATCACATGCTGGCCAATTTAGGACGATTGAAACTGACTCGAGCTCAAACGAGCTGACTTAAATTTGATTCAATAATTTTTTTGCCAAATATATTTTTTCTTTAATAATTTGATGACATATATATAACATTAAAATATTATAAATTTGTCATTCTAATTTCTGAATTTCAATCAAAAGTAGGTGACAATTAATTAACTGATGTCACTAAAATTTGGTTTTGAGTTTTGATTTTGGTTTCATTCACCAGATAAAAATATCAGTCATTGTAATTTCAACAATTTCAATAGTTTCAGTAATAATAATTTTGATTTTTTCTATAAATTATTTATTTTTTAAATTAAATAAATTTATTAAGGATAATTATTGAATAATAATTTTAACTAATTAAAAAAATAATATATATATTTAAAATATGTAAATGTTATAGTACATTATCAAATACATTAATTAAAATTATAAAAATTGATTTAATCATTTTGAATAGGAGTTTGGTTTAAACTTGCTCAAAACCACCGAGTTTTGGAAGATACATAGCTTTTCCAAATCTATTTCGGTGTCGATCTGAAATTAGTGAAACTCAGTTGTTTCGCCCAAGTTTTAAAACCTTAGTGATCATATTGTTATGAAAGAAGAATCGTTGGGTTAAATGATTGATTTTCTATATATTATTTATTTTAATAATAGAATGGCATATAATTATAACAATTTAGAGATAGTATAAACATCTAGATGGCATAGACCAAACACCACGTAAAAGTCGGTAGCAATTTAGAGTATTTTTAATATTCCTGATACTACTAACTGATCTCCTAAAAACTTAAACTAACAGGAAGAGCACTGCTAATTCATAAGGCTCTGTTTGGCGCGAGGACTAAAATAAGGACTAAAATAGTACTAATTTAAAAAATAATAATAATAATAATATTAAATAAATTTTTTAAATTATTCTATACAAACTTTAATATAAAAAATAATATTTTACTTCACATACTCAACAATTTTTAATAAAAATATAAACTTTATTTCACATTTTAGATCAAAATACTTAATTTGAATATTTTAGTCTAGAATGTGAAATAAAATTGATATTTTTATTTTAAATTGTTGAGTATGTAAAGTAAAATAATATTTTTTTATATTAAAATTTGTGTAGAATGATATAAAAAATTATTTATTATTATTATTATTGTTTTTTAAACTAATACCAATTTGGTCCTGTTTTAGTCCTGTTTTGATCCTTGCGCCAAACAGGGCCTTAATAGACTCATGATAAGCACCCAACACAGCGCCCACGGGTCCGCTCTTTCAACAACAGTATTACTTATCGTGTCGGGCGATGGCTGCGAACCTGTGGCTCGGCCCACCTGGTCTACACGCCACGCTCGCCCTAACATCGTCTACATGTACCTGGTAGCATGCACCGCATCCTTCGCCGGAATGAAACAGGTTGTAGTTTCCGGCCGCCACCATGGACGAGTATGGCGGCTTCCCCACTGCATCGCCGTAGCCGCACGCACCTCCTATACGTGATTCGTATGAATATATACGTATATAGATAATAACATACTTGCATGCATCCCACGCAAATCTATGTAGATGCGTATTTCAATCAATTAAAAAAAAAAGAATTTTAAACATACAATAATAACAGTGATAATCTAATTTTTTATCCAACTAGGAAATAATAAATATTTATTTTATTCCAAATATGTAAAATTATTATTCCCTATATTCTCTTGCTATATTTTTTGGGTTTTCTACTTTCTTTTTTTACATAAGCAAGATCTAATAATCTAACATTTCTTACTGGAGCTTCAATCGACCTACGATATGTCCAAATCTTTTACGCTGACTATTTCTGCACTTATCTTTAATTAAGGTTACTTCAACTTTCTCGCAGACATGCTCATTTTTCATATTATTCTTTCGTGTATAACCGCTCATCTACCAAGCTTAGCATTCTCATTTCTACGATACTAATTATATATATATATATATATATATATATATATATATATTAATGATATATTTCTGCTTTATGAGCCAGCATTCAACATTATATAATATTATTGGCTTTAGAAATATTCTATAAAATTTAACTCTAAGTTTGAGTGAATTTTTTTTTATCATATAGTACGTCAATTGCATTCTTCTATTTTATCCATCTTACTAATTAGATCCTAATAATAATATTATTATTTATTTCACCGTTATTCTGTATAGTTTATATATCTAAGATATTTAAGCTGCCCACTCTTCTTGACAAGTTTATTATTAAGTGTCATTTCCCCATTATAAGTGTTGCTAATTTTTTGACTAAATTTATACTCCATATATTTCTATAAGGCAAAAAAGTTTAAATTCTAACCTTATTTTTCATAACTCGAGTTTCGCCTTAGCACCTTTTATAATCTTACATTTTTACACATATATTATATAAATCTTTTTTATATGATATCATGCACATCTTCTTCACAAAAATCAACTCCCCATAGTCCATATTTTATATTTTATCAAAAAAAATTTAAATTTTGTGAAGAAATTAATTGTGTGTAGTGTAATTAATGCTAAGGATTACCGTCACTGCCAAAGCCGCCGGGGGTGCCATACCACGTTGCTCCGGCGAACTGCCAGCTGTCCAGCGAGGACTGGTTCAGCTGGTGGTCATATCTGGAGTCCGTTAAGCTTGAGCAATGGCGGATCATGAAGAAGAAGGAGAGAAGGGAGACGATCATTGCGTTTGACGAGGAAGAAGACAAGTAATTAGGGAATTGAGGAAGAACCTTGGAGAATATATATATATATATATATAAATTGCCAATGAAATTAATTTCTGATTAATTAAGTTTTAAATAAATTAANATATATATATATATATATATATGATGTATATAATATAATTGAGCACATCTTTATATGTACTATGACGATTAATTAAGAAAGGAAGATTGACTAGTTTTATTCATTAACTAATTTAAAGGGAATTAACTCATCAAATTAATTAACTTTAGAGGAAACTATTTGATTCAAAAAAAAATGTATGAATATTATCAACCATTATTGCTTACATATATAGAATCTGGTCAAACATGTAAAGAAAATAAATAAAATAAAATAAAAAAAGATTTTTGTATATATGAAAATTATAATTCAGAGATCAAGAAAATCACAACTCAAATTGAGTAGTTTAATTAGGTTAATCTATCGTATGAAAGAAACTAAATACAAATAGATGATAATTAACTCTGGCATTGAGAAAATACTAACAGTCATTTTCTCTTTTTTTTTTTTGAGAAATCGAGTTGACAGTGAAACATGTTGTGGACCCAATGAGTACCTCTCGAGTTGTGATTTTTTTTTTTTTTACACCGAACAAGAACTTAATGACGTAGCAGGGCTTAGTTCATGATTATAAGTTTGTGAACAGATCATCTAATTTGTTTAATTTGTGATGAGCATATGTATATATTTGAGCTAATGCTGTTAATTATGAGCTACGTTAATGTGCATGAAATAACTTATCATCGTAATATTAATTCATAATTATGAATTTTTTCTTAAGATTAATAAATAAGTCATATTAAATTTTTAAATGACCAACTCTAATTGAGCTCTAAATAAATTAACCTGGTCATGATCATATGAAAAATTGTTATCAAGTATGTTCATGAGGTTTTTTTTTTATATCATGAATATTAATAAATTAAATGTTAGTATATGTTTAAGCTTATTTATTTACCATATGTGCTTTTCAAATAATTATCTTCAAGCTTGTTTATTTGATTTAATGAATCGGACATAAAACGAGCTTTTATTTAAATGGTGCGATTCTAATTCGCTGAGTTTAAGACTTTAGTTTTTTAGAATATTATTTTAAATTATTATTATTGTTATTATTTTAAATTTTAGTCAGAAGACGGTAAGAAATGAGAAAATTAAATTATAAATTTTTTATATTTTTTTCTTTTTTATATTTTAAAATTCAAATTTTTAGGGAGGGAAGAAAAGAGAGTGGTATAATGTTGGCCTTTTGAAATATATCATTAGGAAGGACTAGTGGTGCAACTCGATCGATTTAAGGTAACATTCGAATTCGAACTAAGGTTGGTTCTATAAATTTGAGAACTAAAATTGAACCAAAAAAATTTGTTCGGATTTAGGTCCAGTTTGAGTTTGATTCTTACAACTATTCTTACTATTCTTACAATTATTACGTATAATGATATTCAAATTCACTGAAGTACAACTATAATTATGATGTATATCTAATAAATTCTAATGAAATACTTATCATACATATTTATTTTAAAAAATTTAGATTTAATAATAATAGAAAATATAATAAGATTAATAACTTATAAAAAATATTTTATTTAATAAAATTTATATAATTTAATTAGGATAAAGTATAATACAAGTCATATAAATAAAATAATAATATTAATAAAAAAAAATAAACTTTTAATGTAGTATTAATAAAAAAATAAAATAAAATATTAATTTTTTTCATAATATTATAGTCTTGTTATATGTTTGATAAAGTAAAATATTTAATTAGTTATTATTCGATTTGATTTCAATTCTTAAGTGCTAGAGCCAAGAACTAAACTGAATCATTCGACTCTAAAAATTTTAGTTCAATTTCAATTCAAATTTTAGTTCAATTTCAATTCAAATTTTAGTTCAATTAATTCTGATTTAATTCTTAATTCTTCAAGTATTTTTGTACACTCCTAAGACACACTATCAAAAAAGACATAAACTTACTACACGACTAAACAATAATATTTTTACAATTTTAAAATGCAATTTATTTTTAATTATAATTAATTTGCAATGACCTTTGAACCATACATCCTTGAAGAAACTTACCTAAAATACAAGTATATATCATATACATATATATTATTTACATATATCACAAAATAAAAATAAACTTTTATATTTTATTTATATTAAAAAATAATTAATTTCAAATAAGTTTTTTATAAAATATCTCTAAAATTAATTACTTGGCTAAAAAAAACCCACACAAGGTGATCTTTGCTGTCGATTGAATTTAATTTTAATTCAATTTTTGTGTTTATTTTCTATAATTCAATTATCTTAGATTTAAATATCAAATTATAAATTAATAACCTGATTTTTCTTTAAAAAACTGATGTTTATTGATTTCTCTTCATAATGGTAAAACCAGAAAGGTAAAGCTCTGTCTAATTTAAATAAAACGACAGTTCTTTTATAATTTTAAAAACTAAAAAAAATAGATTTTTAAAAATTTCAGATCAATTTAAGATGCATTTCTGATCTATGATATGCAATTTATCCTACATTTTAATTTTAAAATTTATGTATTATGTGGGTTATAATGTTAAAATTAATATAGTTAATTTAAATCTTTGAAAATAAGTACACCCCACACTAATTTTCCCCATTAAAAAAGTGTTTAAGCGATGGCGCCGCGCCTTAATGATGCTGGTTCCCAAATTAATCTGCTGTTTGATCCTTAACATCTCGCAGCATAACGCAGCAAATCGGCTGTTGCCGAATCAGCACGACCGTTCAATACTTAAAATTACGAAATTATAAGGATACCTGCATGATCCGCTAGCCAAAGCTGCACGTGTGGTGACTAGGCCTGTCAATCGATCGAATTATGACCCGATCCGATTCAAATTTTAATCCGATTAAACTCTAAAATGGGTCATCGTCAATCTGCCCCATTTACTGACCTGATTCGTTTACAAATAAATAGATCGGATATGAATCACTATTGACCTGACCCGTTTAAAATCCGATTCATTTATGTAATTTAATTTGTAGTTCATATAGGAATATATTGCGGCTAATAATCCTTTTGTTGGATAGCTTAAATAAAGAGCGTCACTATAATTAATTAATAAAAAATTCTCATAAATTATATTAGTAAATTATAGTTTATAGTGCTCAGCTTATATTTCACAATATATATTATAAATACTAATTTTTATATTAAAATATTTAATTAATTTATAAAAATATAATATTCATCTTTTATTTTATTTTCAATAAATTTAACATTATTTTAAATTTGATTATGAAAAATACTTAAAAGTAACTATTTTTATTGTAAATGGATTAAATCCGAAAATCCGAGTTTCGAACCGATTCGATTTCCAATCCGAGAGGATATGGATCGACCATGACCTGATCCGATATATACGGATTTAGATTCGGGTCGGAGTCAACCCGACCCGAATTCGATCCGTTGACAGGCCTAGTGGTGACTATTCTACATTCAACCATTCTACTTAGGATAAATTATATTCTGGTCTATATGATTTAATCTATCTTTCATGTTGGTCCATTATCTATCTATTTTATAAGAGTCCCTTAGCTATAACAACTATCTTATAAATTTTTACGATAAATTTCAATAAAAAATTTTTATCAAAGAATTTCAATAAAATTATACATATCATCTTTCAACTTTTCTTTTTCATTTTATGATGCTCGCCTAACTCAATAGAGGAGTTTATGCAGATACTAGAAATCCTAGTGTAATATCTCACAATCTAAAGATAAAGGTATTATCTGCTTTAGTTTAAGAGAATTATATAGCTTAAATATTTTTTAGAAGGTCACTCATTCCAGTATTACTCCAATCCAAATATACTTAACTGCAGGTTATATCATTAACTTCACAGTTTTACCCCAAAATGTATTTTTACTATTTAAGATTATATTATTTACTTATATAGCTCAGAATTTTTTTTCTCTCTTTTTGATATGAGACGATTTATTTTTTGTGCTTCTCTCATCATTATTTATTAGCTTATAAGCCTATTAGGAACTGCACTTTACTCTAATAATTTACTTATCTTGGGACATCATCCGGTGACTACTTCCCTCTCTTTTTGGCTACGAACGTCACTCCTATGTTCAAACCACATTACAAAATTTTATAAATTAGGTGAATAAAAAGTTAAAAAACTTAGACTAATTTTAAGAATCTCATTACCTTAGAAACCTATATGTAATTTATTGTTAAAATTATTATTATTATTATTATTATTATTATTATTATTATTATGAAAGTTTTACATTTGTCATCTCTAAGTTAAATTTTTAGAAACAATATTCCCTAAATTAAATATTTATAAATGACTTCTCCTAAAATAAATATTTATAAACAGTACCTCCAATTAGAAGTTAGAATAGGGATTCGGCTAATAAATTTACATTCAAAATAGGAGATGATGTTTATAAATATTTAATTTAGGAATACTACATATAAATATTTGACTTAAGGGTGCTGCTTATAAAGTAGGCTTCTTTTGAGATGATATATGTAAATTTTCTAATTATTATTTAACTAAAAACAATTGTTTAAATTCAGTAAACTTGAATATCTAGTGGACTTATGTAAAATAAAATTACACAAAGGTCCAATAAAAATCAAATTTTACAAAAAGAGTTTCAAAACTCAGGAACCTATTAATAATTTAACCTTCCATTTCATTAGCCCACAGAATCTTCTAAGTTGATGCCTACAGTTAATATTTTTTTTCTTATTTTTTTAGTTATTGTAATGTTATTCTCTCTGGCATGTGTTGCTGAGAAAAAGAAAAGAATAAATTATAAATAAGATCAATATAGTTTATACATAATTATAATTTATAATATATTTTTAAAAAGATTTTACTCAAATCACTAAATTAAAAATTAGAGACCTGAGGTCGGAATTTAGAGCCTGATTGGCCCAAAAATAATGAAAGTCTAAAACTAAAATTGTATTAAATTAAATATTATTAATAATAAATTTACATAAATTTTAATATAAAAAATTTTATTTTATTTATATATTTAATTTTTTTTAATAAAATTATTAATTTTATTTATATATTTAATTTTTTTAATAAAATTATAAATTTTATTTTATAATCATATTTTGGTGTAGGAGTTTAAATAAATTTAATAATTTTATTAAAAATAATTAAGTAAATAAAATAAAATTTTGTTATATTAAAATTACTTAGAATTTTTTAAAAAATTATTTATTTATTGTTATTTTTTAACTAAATACGTGGTCCAAATAGATTTACTTTAAATGAACAGTTACGATTAAACTATGGAAATCTGTCGGCAAATTTTGCCGTCCAAAAGAATAATAGGAAAATGACAAAATAAAAGCAAACTGCCAAAAAGCGGGGAAGGAAAACCTTCACGCCGCGGGGCGGGGAGGTTTCGGCCGGCGGTAAACGGTGGTTTCTGCTTTTTCTCGTGGCATCGTGGATCGATTCGAGCTCTCCCGCCTTCGATCTGCGATCCTAATGCCTCCGTCGGTGAGTTTCTACCTTCTCTGAGCTATCACTGAACGAATCTGCGGTGTAACTTCGCCTCGTCAGTTTTTTCTCTCCAGATTCGGGCAGTACGGGGCGAAATCCTACTAGATTGTGATCTTCTTTTTGTTTAGCTTGCGCTAACTGGCGATGGAGTTAGGGATCTGGTGATAGTTCGGAAGTTTGGATCTAGGAAGGCCTCTTGGGATGCTGCCGGAGTGAGCTGCGAGGTTTGGCGGAGTTGCTTCGATTTGCGTGCTGGGGAGATTTAAAAGTGGGCCGATCCATCCGCTTTTTTTTTTTTGATATTGCGATTCATCCGCTGTTGAGCAGGAGGTTATCGTTTTGAAAATCTGTGTTCTGGTGATCTGTTTTTGTTCGATATAATGGCGTCTCCTGCGCCGTTTCAGTTGGAGGATCAGACGGATGAGGATTTCTTCGACAGGCTGGTTGAGGACGACTTCGGCGTCACGGGATCGATAGAAGGATCTACTCGAAAGGATTGGCCACTCTCCATTATGGTTTCAAAAAAAGCCGAGGAGAGAACAGCGGTGGAGGATTCAGAGGATTCTGGTTTTGCGGCGGAGGAGGATGAACTTGAGAACAGAACCACGCAAGCGTCTCCAGCACCAAGTGAGGAAGCTGTGATTACATCTGGGAGCACTTTGGTTGAATCTTCAGATCCTTTTGTAGTTAGTGGGACTGCAGAATATGTAGTTTCTGAGGAGAAGTCAGATTTTGGACCGGAGGTCAAGATAGGAGAACCCTTGGAGATCAAGTCTGGGGTTGGATCACTAGATTCTTTGTTCGGTAGAACGGGTGAATCTATGAATGCTGGTGTAAAGGAAGTGCAGTGGAGCACGTTCACTGTCGATTCTATGTCATTTAGCTCTGGCGGATTGGAACCCTTTTCAGATTTCTTAACAGAAAATTTAGATGTTTCTGCCAACAAGGCGAATGTGAATGTTAACATCAATCAAACAGCCTCTGATCAGGATGTGAATCAATCTTCCTCAAATCCAGGCTATGAGCAGACCACAAACATTGATAATTCTGCATACTGGGAAAATCTTTACCCAGGTTGGAAGTTTGATGCTACTACAGGGCAGTGGTACCAAATTGTTGGTCACGATGCAACAACGAATTCCCAAGATAATTATGATGCTTCAAGTGACCATACACAGGAGACTTTTCAAGATGATGAACAGGGACATGCTACTGGGTTAGTGCTCAAGAACACCCAGGTCGCTTATTCACAACAATATTCAAGCACAATGATCGAAGCAGCATCTGATGATTGCAGTTCAAATACTCTATCCAGCTGGAATCAGAATTCTCAAGAGGGCAATGTTTACCCTCCTAATATGGTGTTTGATCCGCAATACCCTGGCTGGTATTATGATACAAATATTCAGCAGTGGTATACACTTGATTCATACACTCAAAGCATCCAGCAAACAGACATAATAAAACGCCAGGAGAGAAAAGGGACCAATTATTGCAATGGTTTCATTGGAGAACAAAGTTTAAGCTTTTACAGCCAAGACAAGGTGCAGTCTTTGGATGTTTTGACAAATAGCTTTGCTCAGCAAAGCATTCAGCATCCTGATGCCCATGATTACAGCAAATCAAGCTTCTCAGGTGATCAGCAGACAACGAATTTCAGTGCTGCTAATAAGGTGCATGAAATGAACTGCTCATCTCAGCAAGTAGGTTTTAGCTCTTGGGATACAACTTCAAGTTGTGGTTACATCAAGGACAAAAGTTCATCAGGGTTCCAGAATTTCATCCCTGCTGAAGGCATGTTGCAGTTTAGTCAGTCTAAAGCAGAACAAAACCTGCAGTCAAGTTTGTCACAAAGCTTTTATGCTGATCAGAAATTAAATAACTATCATGAACATCAGCTTTATGCTACAAACACATCTTATCCTCATTTCTCCTATGCTAACAATGACGGAAGATCATCCGCCGGCCGTCCGCCACATGCTTTGGTCAGTTTTGGTTTTGGTGGGAAACTTGTGATCATGAAAGTTTCTGACATTTCTGGGATGAGAATGAATTATCATAATCAGGTTGGATTCTGGACATTTATTTATTTATTTCTTCAGAAAGCTATTACTACCCAAGACTACAGCTGAATCTCATACATTTTTGTTTGATGGATTTTAAGTTTAG
Organism: Apostasia ramifera; assembly: GCA_019297695.1. Taxonomy (NCBI): domain Eukaryota; kingdom Viridiplantae; phylum Streptophyta; class Magnoliopsida; order Asparagales; family Orchidaceae; genus Apostasia; species Apostasia ramifera. The sequence continues at coordinate 16,224 of JAEMOT010001576.1, read as the reverse complement.
ATGACCAAGCAAACTAAACCAATTATTTTTATTTCTGAAGGAATCTACAACTGCAGCTATTTCAATTCTTAACTTGATGGAAGTTGTCAAGGACAAAGCTGATACTGTGGGTGATTACTTCCATTCTTTATGTCGACAGTCCTTTCCTGGGCCACTTGTTGGTGGCAGTGCTGCAGTAAAGGATATATATAAATGGATAAATGAAAGAATAACTGACTGCGAGTCACCAGTGATGGACCACAAGAAAGGAGAATTACTGAAATTGCTTCTTTCTTTACTTAAAATTTCATGTCAGCATTATGGAAAACTCCGTTCTCCTTTTGGTTCTGACACACTCTCTGAGGTGTAGTTCATCATTATTCTGTTCTCTCTCTTTTTTTGTGCTGTTCATCTTATGTATATTATATTCTCATCAACCAACTATGTTTGTTATGGATAATGTATGTAGGGTAAACTACACTAGGGCTGCTGAGGTCAATTGTCACTTGTGTGTTGGTCCCAACTTTTTTAATTTGGAATAATTAGGTCCCAATAAGGTAGCTTAATAGACAAATTCCAACTTGACCAGAACTAGTCTAGAACTAGTCAGACTAGGTTAGTCCTGACTTATTGGGATTTTCAAAAATTGTTCCGAACTAGGTCCCATAAACTTGGGAGCCATGGTCCAGAATTGGGCTACCTGTTTTAGTCTGGCTGAAATGGACCAAGACCATTTTTAATCTAAACCAGTCCCCCCTTTTTTTAAAAAAAATAACTTATGTATGCTTAATTGGGGACCGCGAGTCAACAACATAAGCTACTGCTCCACCCTTGCCTCTATACTTGGTGAGCCTCGTGAATGGTGCGAAGAAATGATTAGTGGATCATTGTTATAGAATAGTCAATTGAACTTTTCACATTTTTTTTATTAATTCTCAAAAAAAGAACATGCAAACAAACATTGACGTGGATTGTAAGGTGTGATCCTTAATTCCCAACCTGCAAGCCACGTGTTAGGCCTTGAGAGATGGAAGGGTTGGTAGGCAATTTTGTTCATTTGCATGGACATATTGCATGGGGTTGGCGCTTATTTGTCCTGCGGCCCTGGGCTGCACAACGCAGCCTTTGTGGCTACTTGGAAGGAGGTTTGGCAGTCTTTAATCACACCTCAAAAGAGTTATTTTTTTATAGTTGAAAAAAAATACAACCTCACCCGGTGGAACCTGATCAGAACCTCGGGTCTGGTTCGGTAGATAACCTTGAGGTCTCAAGCGCATTTTCAAATCTTAAAAAAGAAATGTTTCATTCAAGCCCTGAATGATAAAAGACATTATTTTTCAAACATTTTCTTTTAAATGTTAATTAAGTATTCTATACATTTATGTATTGGGAAAATTAGGTTCCAAGTGCAATTTGGAATCTTCAAAAATGTCCCTCAAGTCAATAAATTCTCGCAACAGGCACCAGATGACAGAAAAAATTAATTTTCATAGATTTTCTGTTAAACTTTAATCAAGTGAAATTTGCAAGCATTTATGTAAATACTATATTACCTGTTTCTAACTTTAAAGTTTCAAAAGTTTACCTTTCTTCTGCGGCTTGGCCTACGATGACAGTGGCGTCCTTTCACTGTAACTGTAATCTTCTTCAGAAAGTCGCACCTGACCTCACAAACTGGTGTAATTTAGCCAAATTACTTTTTATATTAGTTACTTTATTTGTTTTGCTTTTTATTTCTTACATTGCAAAGGTAATTGTTTTGTCTTGGTCATTTTAGATTCAGAGTTTTCCTTGAAATGAACCAGAGTTGGATCTGTAGCTTCATGAAAGCATAATACCAAATGTCGTAAATGAGCTTCTGTTGTGCTTTAAAATGTGAACACAGCATCTCCTTTTTTTTTCTTTTTTTTTTTTGAAAGTACATCTTCTTCTGGGGCACTAATATGTCTATGCAATCTCTGCCAGCATTCAAGTTTCACAGCATATCTCCTTAGTAGGATAACACTTTAGCTTAATAAGATCAAAACGTGCAGGAAAGCTACCAGGCCAAGGGGAATTATTTAACTGAGATAAATATGATTTCTCGTTAAGAGTTTATCTTCTCTTCATATTACTTTGTTAATTGATGCTTGATTATTGTCAGTAATGTTTTTTCAAGAATTGCCCACATTTAGTTAAGGAATGTTGGTTTTGTAATTTTAACTGTTCAGAATAATCTCTTCATTCTCTGCTAAACAACACGAGCACCTTCTACTAGATTTCTGACTCTTTGGACAAGAATTAGATAGGTTTGTGTATATTTTGCTTTATTTGGTATGCAGTAGTGTAATATCTTTATCTGTAGCCATCCTACGTTCCTCATCTATTTAGTTTTGCTGCTGTTCTTTTTCCTACTGTTCCCTTATTAGACTTGCTCCGTGTCTAATTTAGCAATGTGCTCGAGATATTCAGATTATATGTGAGACAAGATTTGCGTAATTTTCCATAATTTACGTCCATATTTTCTTGACAACAGGAAGGTGATGCTCCAGAATCAGCAGTAACAAAGCTTTTTGCAGGTGCTGGAGCAAATGGTTCTCATGCGGGAGAGATCAATTCCTTCTCTCACTGCATGCATAGTATTCCATCTGAGGGACAAATTCAGGTATACTTTGATGAATGCGCTTACCATGTGTACATGAAATGTTAATATGCATTTCCCTTTGCTTTAGGGTACTGCTGTTGAGATGCAACATCTCCTTGTCTCTGGTAAAAGAAAGGAGGCCCTGCATGTTGCACAAGTTGGTCAATTGTGGGGTCCTGCTCTTGTTCTTGCCACACAACTTGGTGACAAGGTTTATTCCAAAACTTAAGATTTCTTTCATTTCAGAAAAAAGAGTTTCACTGATGTTAAACTTGGTCTTTTTTATTTCGTTTATATTAGAGAAAAGAAACCTTATTGTATCATTTTCCATTATCTTACCTTGTGTGATTCCATGCAGTTTTACATTGATACGGTGAAACAAATGGCACAACGCTTTTTTCTTTGCGGATCACCTCTGCGAACATTGTGCCTTCTTATTGCAGGGCAGCCTGCTGAAATATTTTCTGTGGAGAGCTCTTACAGCAGCTTTTCCGGAACTACAAAAGGAAATGAACTGCCTGCTCAGGTAATTTAAATACCTTTATGTTTCCAAATTTTTTGCACTAGTTATCTAAATGTTGTTTTTATGCTGGATGATTGCCTTATTGTACTGGTTTTAAAAACATGAATTTGTGCTCTAATTTGTCTAACAAACTGATTATAAGGAAACATGATTTCCTTTCTTAGAAGCATTTCTCCATCTGTATTTAGTCAATGAGCATGACGAACTTACAATTTAACACACCATAGATTCAATCCAGCTGCATGCTTGGTGACTGGCAGAAGAATTTGGCCATTATTATAGCAAATAGAACGAAGGACGATGAACTGGTTGTAACGCATCTTGGAGATTGTCTATGGAAAGAGAGAGTAGAGGTCTGTATGCAGTTGTTCTAATTTGAATTTCACTTGGAAATTATTCAATATAGCATATCTTGATCTGATCTCCTGGTACAGGTCACAGCTGCACATACCTGTTACTTGGTCGCAGAAACAAATTTTGAACCTTATTCTGACAGTGCAAGACTCTGTCTTCTTGGCGCTGATCACTGGAAATATCCAAGAACTTATGCTTGTCCCGATGCTATTCAGGTACCATCTTATATTCATGTCTAATATTTTCAGCCATTGCATTTTGCGTCGAACTGCTTGCTTTCTGTTTTTCATGTCATACTATCCTCATCTGGCTTGGAAATAACTCAATTCTCGCAATACAATCGTTACTGTGTATAATGGAAGTTGTAAAAAAATAATATCTATGTGTTTTGCTTCCATGATTTGGATAGTTAATTGGTAAATACATAAGTGGCGTGCATGTAATTCCTGCTTTATTTTTTTTTCTGAACTTTAATTTTTTTTAATTGATTGAACTTTTAATTTTCTTTGCAGAGAACAGAGTTGTATGAATACTCTAAAGTTCTTGGAAATTCTCAGTTTGTACTCCTTCCTTTTCAACCATACAAGCTTATATATGCGAGCATGCTGGCAGAGGTGGGCAAAATTTCTGATTCGTTGAGGTGAGCTAAATGTCTATTTCCAACACTTCTAATGCGCATTGTTCCTCCTTTAATTGACTTTATGTTATGCAGGTATTGTCAAGCAGCTATGAAATTGCTAAGAAATTCTGGTCGCACTCCTGAAGTGGAAATGTGGAAAGCATTATTAGCATCACTTGAGGAGAGATTACGAAGTCATATGCAGGTACTTAACCCTGTTTGTTGTCTTAAAAAAATGCAGAGAAGTGTTATTGGCTTCTACTACTTACATCTTCCTAATTCAGGGTGGATACAGCGAGAATTTCGCCCCAACAAAACTAGTGGGTAAACTATTTACTTCCATCGATCACTCGATTCATCGCATGATGGGCACTCAATCACCCTTACCACCAATGCCAGAGAACAGCGCTAGTGGCAAAGAAAGCCATATAGTGGCCCCGAAGGTCTTAAACAGTCAGTCTACAATGGCCATGTCATCCTTGATGCCATCTCCATCAGTGGATGGAATGAGCGAATGGACAGGTGAAGGCAGCAGGAAAGGTTTTCACGGCAGAAGTATTTCAGAGCCTGATTTTGGAAGAACACCAAAACAGGTGCATATCTTTAATAGACAATTGCATACATTGCACAAAAAAAGTTAATAATATATACTGGTTTCCTAAGCCATTATTTACATATGTGATCCAGTAATTTAGAACCCCAAAAAATTAGCCCTTTTCTTCTATTGTAGGTGTTTAACTATTATTTTATGCATTTGATTTATCAACTCTCACAAATTTTGGCTTCACGTTGTTACTGTGAATATAAATGCTGATAAATAATACGATTTCATGAGAAATGGTGAAGATAACCTATAGCATGATGATTCTTTTAGTTTTTTAACAAAACACTCTAAGTTTAACATAATATCTGGTATGAGTTTTAAGTCGATGTCAAGACCTAAAGAAGTTTGTAACTTGAAACCGCCTTATGGTTAAGCATGTCATTATTTTTACTTTGGACTTACGCCAAAGGTCATTGCCTTGAAGTCATGTTTAACGTGGTGTATGTTTTGTCATGATTGATTCGACAAGTTTTACGCTGGCTGTTGACTACATAACGCAATCCTCTGCGTTTCTTATCCGGGACTTAGGACCTGCAACGGCGCGTTAACGTGGTGTATGTTTTGTAAAAAACAAAAAAAAAAAAACTTGAATTTTTTCCTTTAAAAATCCTCAACATTTTTGACAAAACTTAACCAAGGTGTTTTATTTGGTATTTAAAATTTTTTTTCAATGCTACTTACATGCATATAATATCTATATATCTATATATTATATTGTATTATATATAAATGACTTGGAGTTATAGTAGATAATATTTTAGTTCATTTGTGTTATGTAATTATCCCCATCTTTAAATGATGCTTGTAGTTGCTGTCCACAAATTTGGATTTATTTGGAGCTCAAAGTTATCAAAAAAGCCTCAGATCATATTCTTTTCCTGAAGTTCCTCTTTGACAATCGGCTACTTCATTTTGTTTATAGCATATTGTATCCTTTTTGTGTTTTTGAACTTGGAGCATTTTTAGTTCAGTTGCAGTATGTAGCAACATGAATACACCTGCCCTGTTTTTGCAGGATTTACCAAATGGTTCCAGTGCAATTGATGCTCAAAATAAAACGTCGCCCTCTCGTATCGGTCTCCTTGGCTCACAGTTTCTTCAGAAGACCATGGGATGGGTATCAAGGACACGATCAGATCGGCAGGTTTTTGCTTCATTATTTGTATTCATCTTACTTATTCTAACATTCTGTCAAAGAAATGCCTACTCCACATTATTTACCGATTTTGTTTATTGTATAAAGGCTAAATTGGGTGAAAGAAACAAATTTTATTATGATGAAAAACTCAAGCGATGGATTGAGGAGGGTGTGGAAGCTCCTGCTGAGGAAGCTGTATTACCGCCACCTCCGAAAACTGCATCCTTCCAGAATGGTGCTGCAGACTACAACATAAGCAATGCCATGATGAGCCATAATCCCATTGCTAACGGAGGTTCAGAATCAAAATCCCCTAACCTAACAATGAAGAATTCAGGAATTCCACCTATGGCTCCCATCTCCAATCAATTCTCAGCTCATGGTAAAATGGGTGTTCGATCAAGGTGAGCTTCTGTTGCCTTCTCTTCTATTTTTCATGAGATAACTGTATATTGCATAACCAATGTACAAACTAAATACTACAAAATAATGTTCTAGTTAGTTTCTCTTAGAACATGCTAAAGAATATTTTGTTATCCATTTAATTTATCAAGTCAATTATCGAATGTTTCCGAAAATCTAAGTATGTATTTCATGACTACATGGATAATTTGCTTATGGACATTAAAAAAATCAACTATATTAGGACAATATATTAGTTTATGGAAGTTTTTGAAAAAAATTTCATGTTTGATTAGGTATTTAATATGTAATACTTTTTTGTTTGTATCATATATATATATATATATATATATATTAAACTATCCCATTTTTCATTTGTTACATCCTCCTTGATCCTAACTGATTCTTGTTTTCTCAGGTACGTTGATACCTTCAACAAAGATAGTGGTTCACGACAGAGCTCGTTTCAGTCACCTTCAGCTCCAGTTATTACACCGCCTGCGGCTAAATTTTTTGTACCGATGGTCCCTTCCCCGTCAAATGAGCAAGCAGTTATTGCTTCTGGAGGAATCAAAGAACCTGGTGCAAATGGAGATTCTTGCACATCATTGGGAAGCCAACCATTCTTTAATTTGCCAACTCCACCACCATCCTCTTCTTTGCAACAGTTCCCGAGCATGGATACTATCGAACCATACCAGAATACTAACGATTTTCTTCCTTATTCTCGGGCGGCCTCCTGGAATGGTAGTTTCGACGCAAGCAATGCCACAATGACTGAAGTAAAACCTCAGCAGAATGGATTTGCTTCTCCCTCATCCTTAAATCCTTCAAATCAAGTAATTATGCGTTTGAACAGCTCGCCTGAGCTGCTTAACACGTTCAACGATGATCTTCATGAGGTTGATTTCCGGTAAGCCATCAAACCATTGTTAAAGCTTCTTATGTGGAAAGATATAGCTTCTTTGATTTAATGAAATGCATACTATCATATCCCCAGTGTCAATCTGGCATAGCCCTCCATATGAAAGCATGTGGGCACCATTGTATAGGTAATTTCTTGGTTTATCTGAGAATTTTCAAGTCTTTCATTGTTTGAAGGGGTGCTGTAAGTTCCCCTTCATAGAACTAATAATCATCCCTTTTAGTTTCCTTAACCATTTTTCCTGCTTTATCAAGAATGAGCTAAAAAAGCGTTGTTTCCATCAGATCTTCTGCTTCCTTGTATTTGCTGAGTAGTGTGGAGAGCTCATGATTTATTTATGACATGAACAAGGTTATAAATCCCGTTCTCAGTTTTAGCTGCAAGTTGAAAGTATCAGTCTTAGTAGTTTTAACAGTTTTAACGTACCAATTTAAACTAATTGTCTTAAAACGTAGAGTTTTGGTTGAAACTTGCCGAACTTAGGTCCCTAAATCGATCCAAAACATCTGAAATGGGCTGATTTTGGCCGAAGCTTAGTGCCAAGTCGGCGTGAAACTTTATCGACGGATCTAGAATTTTAAAATTTTGATATCAAGTCAAATTCGATTGGAATCAGTTAAAATGCATTCAACATTGGCATGATTTTTTGATGAATTGAGCATAATTGTCTGCCTTATTTTATGAACTTTATTGCATCAGCGTTGCATATATTACCATAGATTAGCAAAATATGAGCAAAATATGTTAATTATATTATCGGGAATGCATACGTAATAAGTTCATCTATAAAAAAGATGAGCTTATTAATAAGCTTTATGACTTTGATTCATTGTTATTTTAATATTATTTTTTAATAAAATTATCTTTACATAATATTAAATTAAATATTTATTTTTTTAAAATAGTATAATATAATATCATAATTATATTAAACAACTGTCTCCAAATTAAATTCATATCAAGTTCATTTATCAATATATTCATCATTAAATCATATTAATCTCGATATTACTCATGAAATGTATAATAATAATAATAATAATAATAAATAAAAAAAAGTTATTGACATGCATGACATCAGAAATATTACTATTATATGGTAGACATTTGAAGTTCACTGTTTTCACTAAGGAAACAAAAAGGGATAAACAGGGAAGGGGAGTCTGCCGTGCTAAGCGCTTGTTTGATCTATGTTTATGTTGAGTATAACTATTTTTTTGATTTATTTTTATAAAAAAATATAAATTTTGTTGATATATATATATATAATGAGAAATAAAATTAATTAATTTATTAAAAGTTGTATAAATTATTTTATTTTTTAGAAAAAATAGTTATACCTAATTTAGGCATGAACCAAACAGACAAGTAATGCTTGTTGCTCTGGTTTACAATGAAAATTTAGTTAAAGAGAAAAATCTGTCAAAAAGAAAAAATTTTCTTTTTTATGTAGAAAAGCTGGAAATTTCACTACCTTAATAAAAAAAAAATCACAACTACAATTGAAGTGTAAAGAGAACAAGAGAATGGAGAAAAATAAATAAAAAGTATTCTAACTTGCTCTTAGAATCTTCAAGGGATGGCAGAGTAGATGCAGAGAGAGCTACTTCTGCAACGCCTTTCATTTTCATTGATTCTATTAAGTGGATAAAAGGTGTCCTCTGTATCTTCGTCGACAGTCGCCTCCAACTTTGACTTCATACAATAAGTCTATTGACGACGGCACATGATTTGAAAAGCAAGTTAGCCGCAAGGGGTCAGCCAGATGAAAGTCTTGCTCGGTTCGAAATGCCGAATACCAATGCCTATGACATTAGGCTAACATCCTTCATCCATCAAGTGCATGTTCACGAGTTAGTCGATGAGTCTCCCCGCTAAAGTAAGCATGTGAACAGCCGAAATCACAGATGTTAAATCTGGATTGAGACATTTTTTCAACCGTAAGCATTGTTCAAATTTTGACAGTAGACATGAAATAAATTCATTTCTGAATCGATTTATATCCAAACATTCCTACCTCCAAATCAAAGAGATAAAAACTTTACAAATCTGAACCCTTCAACCCCTTCCCATTGCCCGCGGGAGGCAGCAAACAAAATGCATCAATCAGCCAAAATTTCTTCACGATCAACAGATATATGAAATGTTCTTCAATCTCCACATAAAAATATATTTCATCAGAATTTCCCCCCAATTTCAATATAATTTGTTAAATACAGACATCTGTGCAATCCTGGGGAAGAATCCTTCCCTCTCCACAAGCATCTGTAAGTTTCCCATCACCTTCATCAGCTGAATCCATATCACTGGAGCACAGCAGAATGAATATCCAAAAAGAGCTAGAACCCTCACAACCCCATCACTGTACCAAGGATAAGCCATCACCAGAAGAGCTCCAAGAAAAGCCAGCAATGGCGTCAAAACTGGTAGAGGGGAGAGGAGGAATGAGTTGATGGCAATGGAGGCGAGAGCCGTGACACCGAGCAGGTAAAGCGGCCAGCCGAGGAGCGGGTGAACGGTCCGTGGGACGAGGAAGAAGGGGATGGTGTAGGCGGCGATCATCGACCACATCGCCGCCACCTTGAGCATCGAGTGGAGGAAGTTTACACTCTTCTCCGACCGCCAGTTGTAGCACAGCTTCGACAGGTTCGGGCGGGCTAAACGAGTCACTGCTATGATACAGAGGTATATTGCAGCCTGAATGAGGATGACCGGAAGTTCGGCACTATATCTGCTTGTGAGCAATGAGAATCATGCCATGGTACCAAAATCAAAATGGATCTTAAATCTACGGGGAGATCGAATTTTTACCCGAGATTATTCCGCCGCTGTTCATGCCACAAAAGACCCAGTGGAAGAACTGGCCATGACCACCAATACCAAGGCTTGAACCATGGTGCACTGGGGAATGTTATAACACTGTTAGGTCCACAAGGAATACTCCACCGGAGCTTGAGATCTACATTACAGACATAGAAGCAGCTGAATAAATTGAATGAAACCAATATGATTATGAGGAATTCAATATGATTACCAAATGCAAGAAAGGAGAAAAGAGGTCATGTCACCCATACAGTAATAGGAAGCATCCATCTGATATCCCAATGGAAGCCGATAAGTTCCCTCGAGCTTTGTGCCGTTTGTTGGTGGATGAAACATCGGCTTGTCGAGCAAGTCTGGGAAGTAACTAGCAAGGAAGCCCTGATCTGCGCCGTCTGGGTTACTCCGCCCGACGTCCAACTCATGAAGCATGTCCTTAAAGACAGCCATGGAAGGCTGCAGTTCAAAAATAAGTACTAGAGTGACCATCAATCAGATTATGTAATGCATTAACATTGGGGAAAATCTCCAATATAATAATCGAACTGAATGCTTTCTCTAAATCTAAAAACATGATTAGAGAAAAAATGTAGCAGTTTTAGCCAGGGCAAGCATTGGTGCAATGGTATAATGGTTAATAAATGAATACCGCTTACCGTTCCCTACCCTTGCAGAGCAGGGAGCCTTTGAGAGAGAGCTGCTTTAGATTAAGCTCGAGATTAACATGTTAGCTACTAAAAGCATAAAATCGACAAATAAAAAGCCTTCTATAACAACCTAGTGGGAATCATTGTAATATAGGTTGCGGTCAAGACTAGATGGAATGGAGAAAAATAATAATGATAACAATAGTAGGGAAAATATGGGAATAGCAATAAAAAGAATATATGTAGAATATACGAGTAACAACATTGAAGAAACTTACAAACTGTAGACACAAGTGGTATAAATATATACAATGTAACATATTAGAGGTTATACAAAATTAGAATCAACACTGAAAGTTGATCGACCAATTAGGAAAAAGACAATTCATAAACCCTTTGGGAGGGATGATGAGCTTGTTACCATTAAATACTTAATTTGGATTATGTCGTGCAGCTTGAATGAGAAAGTAAACATGATGAAATCAAGAGGATTACCTGAAGGACAAAGAGACCTGTATGGAATATGCAGGGATTGATAAAGACAGCACAAAACTGACCACACTGGAAGAGTTCATCTGTGGTTTGAAGGAAGATGTTATCCGAATCCAACATGATAACTCGATCGTAGTCAGCTAAGCTCCAAGCGTAAAGCTTGTTTAATGTTAGCTTAAATCTGACATTGAAATTTTGCTGCTGCTCATAAGGGTTCTTCAGATTCTCCACGGTCACCACCTTCAGCCCATCCTCTTCTTTCCTATTCACATGATGAACAAAATATTCACTTTAACAAGAACACTTGCTAGGTACAATCAAAATAGGGACCAAAATAGAGAAATCGTAGAAAAGTTATATCTAACATTTATGTAGATAAAGCATCTTTAATGCAAAACACCATTGTTGAGAAACAGGTAGTTTTTTTATGGGAAGAAAGTCAACTATAAATCAGGTTAGTAGCCAAGCGCTACGTGTATGGCTGCGATGCAGCGCTGGAGCCACTTGTCAACAGTACTAAAACTGGTGTGAACACAGATCAACATTGAATTTGACAACCAGGATGACATCATGTGCTGAATAATTTTGCTGGTTGTAAATTTAAATATTATTTTTCATTTTTGTTCCACATAAAAAACGTAAAAACATCTAGGATTAAACCATGGTATCAGATTAGTTAATCTACACCAAGTCTACAATATCTACCAGTTAATCCATATAATCAAGGTCAATATATAAAGGTCGCCATATAATCCGTACATGTTATATGAGTACAGACTAGGTCATCGCCAGCTAATCTAGTTTACCTCATTGATAGCAACGGCAAGATCGGAGTTTTTTTTCTCCCACCAAGCCACCAATTGGCACTAAGAAACTAAGCCGTCCAGCCATTTTTATTCAAGTGAAACAATATAATAATTCAAACAAAAACTTTCAAGGCAGAAATTAAGAAAACATGGGAAATTTGAAAAAAAAAAAGGGGAAACAAGTAATTTTGAGATCCTAAACAAAAAAAATGAATCTCAAAGTCGGAAATTTGCAGCAGAATGATCTGTATTCCGTGCTAGAGATCAACAAGAACTCGAAAATCAAGATGTTTTAGCTGTAAATAACCACGTTTTCGATGCAGCAAAATCAACAAGAGGAAAAACAGATGACGCTGCCCTTGAGAAGAAAGACAATGAACAAGAAGAAGAAGATCGCCGCGTTTTCCTTCTTCCAAGGGTCAAAAGGATGAGACTTGAGAGCAAAATTAACTGGAATCCTTGAAGATTTAACATATCAGAAAGAAAAGGAAAGGGATCTCGTTTTTCCATAAGGAAAGATCCCGGTTAATTCCTCTTACTTCTTAGAATTACTGAAATAGTTTGATTAAAGGAATCATCCCAAAGAACGGAAGAAGAAGAACAAGACAAACTAATCTGTAACCATCGAGCACGGATCAGCCGGACAATCCGTAGCATACCAACCACTAAATCAGAGGATTTTTTTTCTGCTACTTTTCACCAAAAAAAAGAAAGAAACCGAAGATCAATTGCCCCAATTCTTCCGCCGTACGATGCGGATTTAGAGGGAAGAAAATCCTGAACAGAAAACTCCGATTAATGTGAAAAGTAAGAATCGGAAGAAGAGACAACGTACATAGCCTTGACCCACTCGATCGGGACGTCGACGGAGGCAATGACGACGAGATCTGCATCAACCCTAAGCTTCGCAAGCGACCTCATCATCACTCTGGTCGCAACATAGAACTCGTAGTCCCGCGGCGTGCCCATGTACATCATCGATGCGTACGCGTGGCGTTTCCTGGCGCCCTTCGCCGGCGCCACCTCACCCGCCACCGCCGTCGCGACGACGAGCAGCGTCATCACAGTCGCTGCCGTCCAGGCAAATCCCCACCGTCTACTCAGCTCCTCCATGCTTCAGCGAGCTCGGAACTCCCAAAAAAGCAAAGCAAGAAGAACAGAGAGAAACCAATTTCCCAACTCGACGTTAGATCAGATTTGCATCGAAGATCGTCGCGTCCGCCGCATTCCCCGGATCTCCGGCGACTCACCTCGCCGGCTCCGATGCGGCGGCGTCCTGCAGCTGGAATCGCGCACGGCCGCTATCCCGGAGCCGGCCGGGGGGCATTGCCTGGAGACTGCCGGGAGATTCGCCGGAGAGCACGAAGGAGAAGGAAAGGAGATATTTTTGGCAAAGGGAAGAAGGTGCGCGGATTCTTTTTGGCTCAGAGGTGCCCTAAACCGCAGGAGACTTTCTTTGCTTTTTGTTTGGTTCCGAATATTATATAATGGGAGAGGGGCGCACAGTTCTGAGTTCACAATGCAATTTTTTTTTTCCTAAAATAAATAATTTGTGATATCAAATAAATAAATAATTTTTTGAAATATTTATGTTAACACGTGGTTCCTGCGCTGCATCCTGGCCGAACACGTGGCGCCCGTCAGGTTTGTATTCGATTGATTTGATTTGCTGACTCAGCTTCAGGTTTTGCTGGATCCTTGACCCAGGTCAAATATCGGGCACGAGAATTCAACCAACCATCGTCCACGACGACCCAGGATAATCCCCCACAACCTCGGGCATGAGGGTACGAGGTAATGCCTGTCACGATCAAACTTCACCTAACCGCGCCGCTCTCCGCACGGGCGCTCTTTCCAAACGGAGGTACCAGCATTTAAAGCCATCATCCTCCTCGTACAGCTGCGGACCTCTCCGGTGACAGACAAGCGACGCTCAGAGCTCATCCATCACCTTTTCTCCGGAAAACCAGGGTGGAGCTGCACACGCCACATGACTATAAAAACCACTGAACAGTTCCATACGAAACAAGGATGCATAGAGACAGGGGACATACACAAAAGAGGCACCGGGCAGCGAGACTCTCTCTCGTCAAGAGGATTTCTCGATTGTAACAGGACTCCGGCTAAGGAGCACCTGGCTTCTTCTTCTTCTCCCTCTCCTTCTTCTTCTTGGACTCTTCTCAAAGCATTGTACAGCCTTAAAGGCTATCATTTTCTTATTAGTGAAACTTCTTCGCTGACCGACCGGTGGACGTAGGGGATTTCCTCCCTGAACCACCTTAAATCTCTGTGTGCTTTTCTGGTTGCTTCGGACTAAATCTTCTCCTTGAGCCTCTATCAACAGGCTCGTCACCCCTTTACGCGCCGCCGTCTCCTGGACCCCCACATTCCTACGTCAACATCTTCTGGTGCTTTCATTGAGACCTGAAAAGATGGTGGCTAGAACGCGTAAAACCAACTCTGCTGCCCGCAGTATACACATAGGAGAACCTTCCGTCCGGGCGCCAGATGATGGAGCCTCAACTTCCACTTCCCGGCGACGCGCCGGATCTGCTTCCTCCTCCCGAGGCACCCGTGTTTCAGAGCTCCAGGGGATGCTCGCAAACCTCACCGACATGGTCACCGGCCTTACGGCGCAGCAGGCCGTCATCCTCAGGCAAACGCAGCCAGTC
>JAEMOT010001575.1:403887-424381 GCA_019297695.1 Apostasia ramifera | reverse complement strand
CCGCCGGCGGTGTCGTGAGGCCATGCGAGGCCGCCGGAGGCGGCGCGGGGCGGCGCGGCTGCCGGATCTGGTGGAGAGAGGGAGGGTAAGGGTATAGTGGTAATTTTGTATATTTTTTAATAATAAAAAAATTAAAAAGGACCCAGATGATATTTTTTGAAAACCTAAAGACCCTGATGATATAAATTTAAAAATATGGACCTGTGTGATAATAATCCTTAAACTCAGGCACCTGGGTGAAGTTTACCCTTTCTTTTAATATAGCTTACAAATTTTAAATAAATAATTATATTATATTAAGGAGATATGAAAGAATTCATCATGTTTAACCTTTGTTAGTTGTTTCTTCATCTTAATCATTATACTATTTTTTTTTTAATTTTTTCAAGGCATAGATAAATTTTAATATTAAATGTCCATTGTTATTTTATATTTTACCTAAATTATAATATTAAAACTTAATTTTAATTTGAATGTTACTTATTATCACTTAATTAATTATATTTAAGATACAATGAATACAAAATACAAACTTAAAAAATATATCTATCTTGCATGCGACTTAATTACTGAGGTGCAATTTTTTTATGAATAGCTATATCGGCAAAAAACAAGCAGAAATACTACCAGATAACCCACAAATGACTTTCAATTCGAAGATATTGTATACGAGTAAAAAATAAAATAGCTTCAAGAGCCAAATAACTAAAAGTATCGAATGCGAATGGCTGAAAGTCAATACTATATAAAATATAAATTATATTCTATACATATTTTATAAAAATATTAATTTTATTTCGTACAATATGAATTTTATTATTAAATAATTTTATTTTATAAAATAATTTATTAATATGGTTTTAATTTTATTTCTAACCTAAATTACAACTCTGAAATATTTTGTTACCAAACAAAGATTTAACATATCGTATTTAAAGATATAATTTATATATGTTAATTATTAGATTATTCATATTTAAAAAACACTATATAATTTTAATAATTAATTAATAAATTAACTAATCATAATTTTAGACCTTAATTTACTTTACTATTATTCAGTAATTAAGTGTTAATTTATAAAATAATTTAATAAATTAAAATTTTAAATTACGATCAATCAATTTATTAATCAGTGAGTGAGAATATATAATGAGACTTATCATACTTATGTTACATAAATATTGTATAAAAAACTTTTTTTTTTCAAACGTCTTTAATTTCAGTTATGTTGTTTTTTATTTTTATTTTTTTTTATTTTTTTTTATTTCAGCTATGTTTAACAATGAGCCAATTTGCACATTAACATTGAAAATTACCAATTTATGAAATATTTTATACATAATTATAACTCAAACAAAATATAAAAACAAATATTTGCATCATAAAACTTATGTTACGTATGGGTATTAAAAATATCCAAAACTTTCGAAACTCGCTTGAAACTCGTTCGATTTTTGAATCGACTGAAAATTTGTTCAAAAATTTTGAATCGAATCATGAGTTAGAGGCTTTAGCTTGAAGTTCATTTTGAGCCGACTTTGCGTTGGCTCTTGTTCGCTCAAAATATGATTCAATTTTGCTTGAAATTATCTGTATAACGTAAATAATTTTGATATATAATATAAATAAATATATATAAATAAAGTATTATTATATACAATTTAGCCAGTGATTTAGTGATGAAGTGGAGAAAGTTTAATGCTTATTGTGCTCAAGATTTAGGGATAAATTTTTTTTAAATACATAATATTTTTACATTTTTTTTATGATTACTGCCCGATACGAATTAGCTTAAAATCGAGTCATTTCGCACTGAATCTACTCAAATTATATGCCGTTCTAATTTCGGATTGATTTTGAGCTGAGCTGAACTCAAAATATTATGAAAGTCTTTTTAAATTGTGTTCAGTGAGAAATTTTCAAATGATATTAATGATGGCTTTAGGGAAAAGAACCTTAAACCGTACAAAAGGAAATTAATACAGTACTTTTTAAGTGTACGAAATTATGGCCCTTCAACCTTAATTTAAGATGGAATATGCTGATTAATTAATCTTAAATGGCGTGTTGGGGGGGGGGGGGGGGGGGGGGGGGGGGGATTTAATCCATTAAATTAAAAGTGGTTCGGTCGCACATTAATTGACCGGGTCGAACCACACCAAGCCCATTTGCCAGCGATGATTGAACCCAAGCAAGAGATCGTGGCGCCGGATCCGGGCTGGCAGATCGAGCCGGTCCGCGGTCGCGCCGGCCAGCGGGATTTGTTAGCCACCTGCTCGCTAATGAGCCAGCAGGGCACTGAACTGAGATATTTATTTATAACTAATAATAGCATATTAAATAGCTTTTCAAAATTTAAAAAAAAGTTATATTAAAATAGATGTCGGCAGAGGCGCCGCTTCCACATTACTTTCTTTTATTGTAATTTTTTAAAAAAAATTTATTGTTTGCATTAAATTTTTAAATAAATTTACAATATGACTTGCATTAAAAAAGGTAAAATTATAGTTGAGTTGAGATCCTGGATTAGGGCTTAATAATATATTAATTTATATTTTCAAAATTATAACATTCAGGTCTTTTAATTTTATTATAGCTATTAAACAGAATTTTTTTAATTTATTATTAGTATTATTATTATTATATCCTTTATAACTTTTCAGATAATAATATATAGGGGTTTTTACATACAGGATATGAAATTTACACGAAATTATTCATTTCATCATCAATTCATAAATATTATCACTATCACACCATATTCATTTAAATTTGACGCATTTCACATATTTCACACTATATTCTTTGATGGTGAACTTCACATTTCTAAATTGGCCTTGATCTTAACTATATTATTAATATATTAATTAAATACTATAAATAAATTAATTTATATAAATAACAATTTAAATATTTATGAATTTATGTATTTAAATTTATTTATCCTATTTAAAATTTTCAATTAAGGTGTCGAATTTAAATCCACATGACTATAATTTTTAATTGAAGTAAGGATATTTATGTGTTTACAATAAAAAATAAAAATATATATTAGAATTTAAATATTAATGAATTTATGTATTTAAATTTATTTATCCTATTTAAAATTTTCAATTAAGGTGTCGAATTTAAATCCACATGACTATAATTTTTAATTGAAGTAAGGATATTTATGTGTTTACAATAAAAAATAAAAATATATATTAGAATTTAAATATTAATGAATTTATGTATTTTAATTTACATATAATATTATAAAGTATATGAAATATGTGAAATATCTGAAATGCTTAAAATTTAAATAAATATGGTGTGATAGTGCTAATATTTACGAATTGATGGTAAAATGCGTAATTTCATGTAAATTTTATGTCCTGTATGTAAAAACTCCTAATATATATAGCCTTTATCTGTTTGGCTTAAGGATCAAAATCAGAACCAAAATGGTATTAGTTTAAGAAATAATAATAATAATAATAAATAAATTTTTTTAATCATCCTACACAAAATTATAATATAAAAAATAATATTATTTTACTTCACATATACTTAATAGTTATCAATAAAAATATTAACTTAATAGTTATAACATAAAAAAATAGTTATTTTACTTCACATACTTATAATTGAGTAGAATAATTTAAAAAATTTATTTATTATTATTTTTTTTAAACTATTAATATTTTGATCTTGATTTTGATTCTTGCGCCAAACAACGCCAAGATTAATATAATACATTTTTAAAGCCAGAATATTTAACTCATAGTAGTCCCTTTAAAGGTAAATGCTAACCCTAATGTGCTTATCTTATAATCAAGAATTTGGCCAAGTTCTACATTTAAATAACTTTTAGGTTGATCTTATTCCTTAAATAATATAATCTAATTTTAATAACATTTTCAAGATACTTAAGCAACTATTTGATATCTTCCTAATACATTATGCATTGGTATGTCATAAATATGCTTACGACTACTGCTGTATAAGTAATATTTGATCTCATGTGCACTAAATTTTCTTTAACATATAGAAAAAAAAATTTATTTGCACTTTAAATTATAACATACTCATGCCCTCTAAATTATGAGCACCTTAGGTATTGATAAGAACGAGTTTTGATCAAATTATTTCAATTTTGTGTCAAGTTAAAATTTTTTTAATTCGAATAAGGCCCAGACTTGCGGATTAGGAGAGTTTGATCAATCAAGTGGTCGATTAATAATAAAAGACGTTATTTTAAGTGATTAAATTGGTGAAGATTGATTTGATATTTTATTTTGCGGGACTTAACATTCTTTGATATTTAAGATTCATGTTATTTGAATAACTTTCTATCTAATATTTTTATATGATAATAGTGGTGGTAGAAAATTTTTGTTTAGAAAAAATAATTTTACAAATTATATTATACCTGTAATATTCAAAATAAAAAATTTACCAAATAAATTTTTTTGACTCTAATAAATAGTTCATTTTTTTTATAGGTATAAATAGTGCAATTCAACTATTAAAGTATAATTCGAATATTAATTTATTTAAAAAATTAATCATCAATTATTTCCTAGTACCATAGATTATTTTTTTAATGTTTTTATTTCCTTTTCAAATAACCTTTATCAAATTATTTTAGTCCGTGTTTTTTTTTTGTTGAAAAATAATCACATCATCACAAAATTTTAGGGCGACAAATTTCCGTGAAAATTAAAGTTAACCTACCCTAATTAATTCAACTGAAAATCAATTTAATAATATATATCTGTATGCATATTTAAATTTTTAAAAAATATATTTGAGAAATTATTATTTATTAATATATTATAGTAGTTTACATTAAATTGATAAAACTAAATATACAAATATAAAATTTAAAATAAATTTATAATATTATATTCTAATACATTTAGATTTAGTGCGTATAATTGATATTTTTATAGAAAAAAATATTATTTATGATTTATGAACTATCGATATTTTATTAAATCTAACATATTTATATCGTATCAGTATCAGATATCAATATTTCTCGATACTCTACCGAAACATATCCTTTTAAAAATCTAATACTTGTTCGATACTTTCTGGTACTTTTAATTAGAGAAAAAATATTGAAACAGTTAGTCTGACTCACACAATTAAAAATAAAAAATATATTATATATAAAATAAAATTCATACATATACTCAAACATTAAGATTAAGTGATGCATTGGGCCACGCAATTGAGATCACAAAAAAATTTATGTACGCAAGTATTTTGACAATAGAAAAAATATTTGGTATTTACAAATAGCTGTATCATCTGGTTTTCCTACCTCAATCGATACTGTCTTTACTTCTATTGCATACCAATTACTTTTTTTATATCTTAATGAAGTTCATATTATGAAAAGAATAGGACTTTACTCATTTTTAGTTAGAGAGTTGAAAAGAGAAAATCATGTATATACTTTGATCAGATCAATAAATCTAAATTTATGTCACAATATCTATATTATTTTCAATTATATATCATTTGCATCAAGCTAATTGATTTAGATTAGATTTAAATTGAAACTAAAATAAATTTACTAATGTATATTTAAACTCTTACCTTACTTAGATAATTTATGATAAGTTGAAAGCAATTAAACAAACTTTATAATATTATTTCAACTCGTGATTTTTTAAATTCAATAATTGTTGAAGAATATTTTTACTTTTTCAAATTAAATTGTCCATAATATTTCTTTTGGTGATATCAAAAAAATTAAAAAAATATAATTAATTTTTAAAAAATTTAAATGATATTTTTGAAAAAATTATATTTTTTTTAAATTTAACGTATCATCATATCTGTAGCATATCATATCTATATTATTATATCATAACTCATAATTAGTAATTAAAGTTAATTTAATTCAAAATTATTTTGAAATAAACAAAAGTAATATTTTTGAATAGAATTTGATTTAAAATCAAAAATTAAATTTTTGAAATAACTAAAGTTGCAGGAATTATGAAATAAATACTGCTTTAAAGAAAAAATCAGAAACGACAAACCTGTAGCTTCTTGCATTATTTATTTATTTATTTATTTATTTTTGCATTATTAATTCGCACAATAAATTGGAAGCCCACCCTCCACCAGATTGACATTGTCTATTTGTGTGTCTCCATTACTGCAGTCAATTGTATTTATTCAGATAATGCCAACTTTCACTAAATGGTGTGCAATAAAATTAGATAAAAAATAAATAAATTTAGAAGTAATTCAAAATCGAATTAAATTGATGAATTTAAATCGATTCTAAATTAGTTCACTCAAATTCTGATTTTAAAAATATTTACAACCGATTATATAGTTCGATTTTTAAATCTAATGTATAATTTTAGTAGAATCGAACTGACTTAATTTCAATGAGCGATAAAATATAAAACTTAAAAATAATTTTCATTAATTTATGTAAGTTAATTTTTTTATAATTCATTCTAATATTTTTTCTATCGTTTTATATTTTCATTCTATTTCTTAGTATAATTTTTTCTCAATCCTTTTTTTTTAATTGTTTCTATTACTATCATTGTACTAATTATCTATGTTGCAAGGTTGCGAATTAGGATTAGCACACTATCAAGTAACACTAAGAATATATATCTTAGCCCAAGTATGTACTACAAAATATTAACTAGGCTCAATTTACTTAGAGAAAAGAAAGGCAAAATGAAAAAATTTGTAATTTTTTTTTTACAAAATATGTACGATATGAAATAAGTGAATTAATTATATTAAAAATTATATTGAAAGTAAAATAAATAAACTATTTAATGTTAAAATTTATATAGGATAAGATATAAAAAAAAATAATAAAATAAAATTTTATCTATGACTAAAATTTACTCTAATCAAAATGCCACCTTTGACTGCTCGAGTCTCTTGTGCTCTAAAACCAACCCCAACCGGAGGGGCCTTTTATGTATTTCATTCTAACTAAACAACTTCTTCGATCGAACAATATTTCTTTGAATTGTTTCGTCGGATGGAAGTAGAGATGGGAGTTGTCAGTCAGTAGGGCTGTTAATGATTCAATTTCGAGCCGATCTGACCTTAACTCAAAGATTGAATTGAAAGTTTTTAATTTGATTTCGATTTGATTCAAAGAATGAACAAGAAGAGTTCGATCTGATCTCGATTTGAGCTTAGTCTGGCACATTTGTTATCGATTCAAGATCGATCCGAGCCAAAATTAATCCGACCTTCGATTAATTTTCAATATTTTATCCAAATATTATGTATAAATATATT
Organism: Apostasia ramifera; assembly: GCA_019297695.1. Lineage (NCBI taxonomy): Eukaryota > Viridiplantae > Streptophyta > Magnoliopsida > Asparagales > Orchidaceae > Apostasia > Apostasia ramifera. Next base: position 417,097 of record JAEMOT010001575.1, on the reverse strand, counting down.
TGTTTATTCAACCAACTTAAATTATGACAATTTGTTTGATCTATTATTTAAAGATAAAAATAAAAAAAATAATTTACAATAAATATAATTTAAATGATTATAAAGAAAATTCTAATGAAAGCCTAATGACGTCTTCCAGTAGACTATTGAGAAAAATCATATATTAAATCCAATTACATATATAAATATATATATATACATATGTAATATTTTTTTATTTTTTTAATCGATTTAATTTCAAGCTATTTTGATCTGATCCAATGTCTCAGCTCATTTAGATCGAATTGAGATCGATTCAATTTTCGAGCTATCTTCAATCTTTGAACAAAGGCAGTTAAATAAATAACCTTTCCTTATTGTTGTATCATACATATCTGCCTCAGCGGGGAACAGGCCCATTCATAGATTGGGCTAATATGATGAAGAATAAAACAATGAAGTTATTGCTTACATCGATTTGGATACCAAACTTGATATTTTCTACAATATATAAGCATTATAATTATTTTATAAATAATGTCTAGATTATTTACAATTTAAATTAAATTAGATATCTTATGATTAAGAATTAATGATCTCTCGCTTTAATAAATCAGACCAATAGTTCAAGATTAAATTTAGTTTCTCAAAATTATTTTCAACAGTAAATTTCTCAATAGAATTTTAATCTCACGATTCAGATCCAAGCGAATAATCAAGACAAACAAATAATTTTAGTTCTACGTGTTGATGCAAAAATCTAACAACCTAGACCGGACTGATCAGATCTATTTCCTGGTGAGAGACCGCTGCCCGCAGTTGATAAGATGTTGCGATATAGGGTTAAAGATCGAGTTTAAATGAAAAGTTTCCAAAGCATCGACTAACTTAAAATGAGAGAACCATCCATTTCTTACCTTCCCCGATAGTGTATCACTTGGAACGATCCGGCAAAGCCGAGGTTCTCGAGTAATAAAGTAGCTCATTTCCGTTAGGAGAAGAACAAACCTTTACCTTAACTCATGTAAGCAGTAACTCAACTATAGTTACACAATGCAAGGTTAATTTCTGAAGAGTATAAAATGTTTATGCCTCAAGTGTGTATATTCCTGTGATATTAATTCGCCTTTCAGGAGGAGATGTAAGAATGAAATGTGTATCCAACAGAGCACAAAAAAAAAAAAAAAATCAAGAAACCTTATGCTTTTCAGATAATTCATAAAAAGAAAATGGTAAGATCAAACTTTGATGAATTTGCATAAAATAACAAGAATCCATACGCTTTCCAGATAGTCCATAATATTAAGATCTACTAAGTGTTGTTATCAAAAAAAAAAAAACAGAATCTACGGTAGCGACTAAGCTAATTCAGAACCTAAAGAAAGATCTCTCTATAACAGGGAATAGGCTAAAGCAAATTAGAAAATGCTTGCACTCTTTCAACCTATGTTGTTTGTAACAAAATAGTACACATTCTAGGCCGGTATGCCCTCTTCATCGATTTGCTAGAGACGTGGGCAAACAGCTCTCCGACTTTCATTCTTAATGCAATTAGGGAAGATAACAATTATTGCAACTAAGTTGATTGTCTGTACTGCTCTTGATTCTCTTATTAGCAAAAAAAATATCTGCCTTCGATGAATATGCATAAAGTGTTTGCATCATAGTAGCAGAACCCTCAAAACATTTTAACCAGGCTCGTTGGCTGTTGTTGTGTAAGCTCGCTTTCGTAACAAGTCAAAAGTCGTGTTTACTCGAGAAAACATTTCAGCTAATGATTTACCTTTACTCGAGAAAGTATTTCTACTAATGGTCTCTCAGTGACAGCAGTCAGTAGGTACATAAATCTGTAGCAAGAATCTATGGTTGGATATCTACTGCTACCGGCAAATTCATTACCTATGAGAAATCTGATATTTTTGGGATAATTACCTCGAACTTGGCTGATTCGATATCACCAAAACTGATCTTATTATCATAATCTCATTACTTTTGATTAGTTATATGTACAGTAGCTTTGGCTTAACCATTGCTCAAAAACTCCTGTAAATTAAACAACTATCATCATAACTACATCTATCTACTCTCCTTTAACAAGCCGAAAAATCTGAATTTAATTGACAATACCAGTTGCATATCTGTTGACAAGAACTCTTCACTAGAAGTCTTATAAATGAGTATTGCTGATGAAAACAAGAAGGAAAAACAGCTACAGAAAGGTATTCTCACATCAAATTCGGTGCTGACAATTATGGAAAAAGGAAACAGAAAATGCTACAACACATCTCTTTTGCCTTCTTTATTGCACAAAATTCATCAACATATCATAGTGGTTATAATGCTACCAAAATCTTACCCAATAATGCATTCTAACAAATCCTATACTGAAAGTTCTAGGCGGTTTAAGCATTTCAAGGTTCTTCATGGCCGTGATGACTTTTCCAAATAATAAACAGTTCAGCAGGTATCTAAGACGTGAGGTTCCAAAGCTACAATGTCAGCAAAACTGCATGTATTATAGAATACGTAATAAGACAATGTATGGATATCTGCAAGTAGTTTCCACACGAAAACATGCATCCTGCCCCAAAACATTCATGTAGAGAGTATTAAAGAAAAAACTAGCAGAGTCGCTGATGAAAGAATTGAGACGGGGGGATCCGGTTCTGCAGGATAAAGCAAAACAAAGTATCAAAAAAGAATTCAACCCACTTTTCTTTCGAAAAGATACTGACAAATCGATTCACATTCAACAACAAGGTCATAATGCAACTATTTGGGTGGTTACATGAATTTTTCTTCTGCATTTAGCTCTATATAAAGCAATGCCTCCATGAGTAAGTAAATCAAGTACAATTTTTTTGACCCTATCCCAAGTTTTTATGTGGTCTACCTGATTTGTGAGGCTATTAGGCTTCCTTTTCAGTGAGCCTTTCTCCAATCAAAGGGTTCCTTGTGACAAACGAAGGTAAAGTGGTTTCGTGTAGGTTTGATGGAAGCTATGTGAAATTATTGACAATAGAGAGAGCATAAGAAGTAATGGAAAATTGAGATGAGTTCCCCTTAAATCTCTCTTCTATATTCACTATACTTCAAGAATAATTCAAAAGTCCTCTACAAATATACAATATTCCCTATTTAAATAGATGGAAATATATAGTCGAGAAATGGTCGTGACGTTTGCCTAGCTGTAGGGCTTTTCATGGGCTGATTGACTGGGTGAACTCTTTAGGCGGGAGCTAAAGCACTCCAGGCATTCCTTGCTCATGGACATTGTTGATCCATTTTAGCGGGCATGGGGAATTACATGAATGAGGATGAAGTCTCGGCATCATTTGTCTCTCGAAGAATCTTGGGTGAACATTCTCCTCTGGTGTTTTCTTTGGGTCACTTCTTAGGTAGTCTTCGAAGTTTCATCTTCCCCTTGTTTGGTTGCCTGGGTTATTTTCAAGTATTCACTAGATCCTTCGAGATATCTTGAGGTGTTACCTGCTTGTAGTTGTTATCTTTGTGCAGTTTGCCAAGAGGCTTCTTCTTGCTTCCCAAGTTGTCTACTGGCTTCCATAACTTCTTTTGAGTTGTCTGGGTTGTTCTCCAACACCACTCCTGATGTTAGAAGATTGAAATTGATCTCTAGATCACTACTCCCTCTCTTAAACACTGTGACTTGGATCATCTCATAATTATGTAAAAGAACATCAAATTATCCATCATGGACAAGACCAAAACACCACAAACATCCTTCCCTCATCCTATCCTCAATAAATTTGAATCCACGCTCTCTCTAATATAGCTATCTTTAGCACAATCTGCCTATCTATTATAGTTTGATCACTCATCACTCATAACGTCCACATCTCAGCTACTAATTTTATTGATTTCTATACATTGCAATCTTCTTTTGCTATTAATCACAGCCAAAAATCACACATTCAAAAAATTCTTGCAGGTCAATGCCCATAGAAAGAAAAGATACAACCACCATTGTTGAGGCTCGAAATCAACCAGAAGATCGAAAGAGAGATTTTTTACGTAGAAAACCGATTAAGCGGAAAAACCACGGAGCCGTTCGGGTGGCTTCAAAGATTTCCACTAATGTATGCTTTTTTACAAGCTAACAACAATGAGGTGGGGAAAAAGGTGGAGCCGAGAAAAGTTTAGACAGAATCCAAGGAAAAATCCGCCCCTTTCTCCCTGTTACAATGAAGTTTATACTCTGATCTGGTTTCTGGAAAGTCACTTCAAGGGAATGAGCTCCATCTCTGGTGGCAGGGCGTCATGGCCTCGGCTGTACGGATAGTACTGTCTAGGAGGAGAGGGACCATGCCTCTTAAAAAAGGTATGGAGTCCCGTACCTCATGTTGCGTGCGGGTAGTTCGTCGTGAGCTCTTCAGTATGGCCTCTTCAATAACAGCCTTTCGCCTTGGGATCTCCTCTGTTCGTCACTGATCACCTGCGACGCCAATGCCACATAAGCCTCCACGTGTACGTTCTAGATGCGGCGGCGCGGATCCGGATATAACAAGCCCCCCCGATAGTCGTGACGTGCATTAATGCGTGTGCCTGACGGCAGCCACGTAGGTTTCCTGACTCTATAAATACTTGTGGATCGGTGCTGAAGGCCATCCTTGACCTTGGAAAAAGACCAGTGCAGCGATGTCTCTGTACGACAATGTAGCCAAGTGCGTGGAGGACGAACTTACGCATGTCGGGCGTCCCCCCCAGGCAGGACAGGAGAGCATGAGGTGGGCTTCTATTCGAGAGGAGGCCTTGAAAAGACCTCGAATCCATCTCTCTAACTCAGAGGGATGCGCCGCAGATGCTGGGAGCTCGCGGGGGGCCGTCCGCTCTACGCCAAGGTCTCTCCACAGTGAGGTTCGTACAATCTCACCAGTGGAGAACACCATCACCTTGGCGGACGACGATATGCAGCTGGCAAGAAATGTCGCGACGACCCAGCCTCCGATTCCTCCGACCGTGGAGGTTGTTGGTGTGCCGGCGCAGGACCGTGGTGTGTTAGCCTCGATCCCACCTCCTCCAGTGCCTTCGGCTGGTCCGGAGGCTCTGTCGGGGGGAGTTTAGATGGGGTTCGGCTTCGGAGGCTTGAACGCGCAGACCTTCGCGCGCAATATCTGTCGGCATCTTGACCAAATTAAAAGCGGGTTGCGAACAGGGAGTAGACGACGACGCTCGAATAGAACACAGAGGCGCTCGAGCAGAAGATGGATGAAACCTTGACTCTACTTCGAAGGTTGGAGCCTTCGGAGGCGGAGAGGGCAATCGCTGATCTGGAGTCGAAGTGTGCCAGGTATGAGGGCGATTTGGAGGCGGCGACACTCGAGATCGAAGAGCTGAAGAAGGAGAAAGTCGCTCTAGAGGTCAGGGTTGAAGAATTAGTGGAGGAGAACTGTCGCCGAACGGACTTCGCTTGAGCGGTTTGAGGTCTCCCCTAGAAGTGTAAGCCCTTAGGGGGCAGCCCTCAATTCGGCGCCAGAGTTCGGGCTTTCTCCCTAGGCTTTTTTGTTTCTTTCTTCTTCCCCCTTTCTTTTTTTTTGAATGACAAACTAGTAAAAAGGAAATTTGTTTAATGAAACGCTCCCCTTCTCTCTTTTTGCGTAAGTTTTAAAATTCGTGATGTGACCATTGGGGGAATCGAGAAGGCGTGTGGGCCCGGCAGGTCTAGGCTCCTAGGTTAATAGAATCAGACGGTCAGATTTCGCCCTCGGGGAGTGGAACCGTCGGGTTACAGACTATTAAAAGGCCATTGGTCCAACAATGGGTCCCTACTACTGTCATTTCCTTAGACTCGCAATGGCCAAGAAATCGCGGAGCAGAGTGAAGGAAATGTGGGATGATTACCGTGCTGTTCACGGGGAGCGGTGCTCTCTTCCTCCGCACACTTTCGATGCGGAGGTACAACAAGTCAGGGGAAGGAACCCGGAGGTAGGGCTGGTGTTCCCTTCGATGGAAGGGACGTTTAAGATCATGCCGAAAGGGAAGATTGCAGTCTGCCTCCATCATCTCCGCGGTGGGCTGTTCCTCCCTTTCCAGTCGGAGTTCGTGAATATCTTCAACCACTTCGGCATCACCCCAATGCAGCTTCCCCCGAACGCGATCACCATGATCTACTACCTTATCAAAGAGCTGCAGCACCGACAGATCTCTTGGGACATAGAAATCTTCAAGGTGGTCTTTCGGTGGGAAGCGAACCCCCGTCTGTATGGGTGCTTCGTCTTGAAAGGTAAGTACTGCCAGGTGTTCAAGGCAAGGGACACCGAGTTTGCAAACTGGTACAAGGGGGTGAGCTTTGTTGTCCCCCCGAGAGTTGGCGAGGCGAGGTCTGTGGGGGATAAAATTAGTTTCAAAGATCCGCGTTTTCGAGCGGTGAACAAGATCCAGAAGCGTGTCCACAACGCAAAGGACTACCTGCGAGAGTTGGAAGACGACGTGCGGGTTTGTACGGGCAAGACTTTAGGGCTTCCCCTTTTTCGATTTTGATTCCATATTCATATTCTATGTCTTGCAGGTCGGCTAGAGCTCGAACTGGATTGGTTTCGTCTCCGGTAGATCGGGAGCAAGAGGGTTCCCCATGACAGGGCAGAACTGTCCCGATTGCCGGCTAAAAGGAGACGGGTGGCGTCAGGAGTACCTGCGGAGGGGATCTCTTCAGCGGCGACGACCGTCTCTGAAGAGGGTGAGCCGGACCTGGCCTACATTGATGATGTGCAGGTCAGCGACGAACCCGTGGAGCAGCACGCGGGATGCGAAGGCTCAGCGGATTCCAGTGCTAGGGTGGCTAAGGCTTCGGGCGACCAGAGCACTGAAGAGTCCGGGGGTGCTCTTCGGGATGAGCTCCTACGAGGCGTTCTCGAAGGACGGCCTGATTCGGTGACCAAACTTGGTGCCAGGACTGCCGATTTGCTAAGGTAAGATCCCAACTAAGGTTTCCGGATTTCGACTTTCCCTAAGGAGGCCATGGCGCAAGAGAGGAAAGCAAAAGAGTGGGAACTTAGGTTCCTGGAGTCGGAGCGTCGACGTCGCCTAGCCGAAAAGCGTCTTCGTTCGGCCATGCGGGGCCTGGAGGAGTCCAGCCGTTGGGAGGCCGAGCTCCAATGGCTTTTGGAGGAGGCAAATAGAGCCGTGAGGAGGCCCGCCAAGGAGTAGACGAATTTCGGCGTTCACTTGAGCTTAAGGCGCTTGTCAAGGAGGCACTCGAGAGTTCGGTGAATATGCTAGGTTCGGCTCTCCTCGAGAGCCACGAAGATCTCGAAGGGCTGGACATGGATGAGTACATCCGTTCGAGAAATGGCTCGTACTAGTGCCCGTACTTCAAGATGTCGGCGGAGAGGTTGGAGCGGATGTTCACCTTTGTTCCGAACCTGAAGGTGGTCGTCCCGCCTACCGAAGTCGAAATGGCGAGAGCTGAGGAGATCACGAAGGAGATCCCAGTGTCGGAAGAAGGGCCAAGTGTTCGAGGCGAGGAGATTGCAGAGGAGCCCTCGCCCCTTCGTTCGTGGGACCCACTGGAGGATGTTCCCCGAACCCCGGGTGCAGACATGAAGTGGATTCTGCCTCCGAGGCTTCGAGAAGGGATGACGAGTTGTAAAGATTTTGTAATTTTAGCTTTGTAAAGGGTTTTATCAATGGAATTCTTATTCATTTGTGTTCACGTGTTCTCTTTCGAATAGTTCTGTTGCGAACAATTGTTTGTGTCAAATTCTGAGAAGTTTGGATGAAATAGCCTAAGACTTCGAGAAGGGGAGTGCCCTTCACTGCTAGTCACCTAAGCGCTAGGATTTAAGAAGCCTGGAACTTTGAGAAGGGGAGTGCCCTTGACTGCCAGTCGCCTAGGCGCTAAATATGAGATTTAAGAGGCCTCAGACTTCAAGAAGGGGAGTACCCTTGACTGCCAGTCGCCTAGGCGCTATATATGGGATTTAAGAGGCCTGAAACTTCTAGAAGGAGAGCACCCTTGACTGCAAGTCGCTTAGGCGCCAAGTATTTGAGTCGTCATTTCGTGAATTGTCTATGACATTGCCGACGGGTTACAAGTGTTTTATGAATAGAACTTTCTGATATCATTGCCGCTCCACGTCCTAGAAAGGAGGGTGCCATCTTGTCTTGCCAACTTGTAGGTGTTCGGGCCCAGTAAATTGCGAATGATGAAGAGGCCATCCTAGTTCGAGTCGAGTTTGCTTGGTATCATGTCTTTGCCGGCGGCGTTTTTTAGTTTCAGAACAAGGTCACCTTCCTGGAAGGGCCTCCTCCATACATGTTTGTTGTAGTACTTTTCAATCCGCCGCTTGTGTTCGGCTTAGCGAAGTGCAGCTGCCTCCCTGTTCTCCTCGAGAAGATCGAGTTCAAGCTTCCTTGCGTCACTATTTTGTTGTTGCCACTCGATGAGAGCCGATGGATCGAAGCTGCTGGCATGTTCAACGCGCGGGGGGGGGGGGGAGAAAACCTTGAGCTCAACCGGCATGAGTGCTTCCCCGCCGAAAACGAGTGAGAAAGACGTTTGACCCGTGGCCGCTGTGGGGGTGCAGTTGAGTCCCCAGATCACCGCGGGTAATTCAGCGGTCCATGACGAGCCGGCCCTTTCTATTCGCTTCTTCAATGTATTGAGGAAGTTCTTATTTGTTGTCTCAGCTTGTTCGTTTGACTGGGGGTGGCGAACTGATGCAAAATTCAGATTGATGTCATTTTCGGAGCATAGCTTCGCATGGCGCGGCTTGTGAATGCCGTCCTATTATCACAGACTAGGGAAAGTGGGATGCCAAATGTGCATATGCGCCGCGTCCAGATGAAGTTCCTGACATTCACGCCAGTCGGTTGTGCCATAGCCTTGGCTTCGACCCATTTAGAGAAGTAATCGGTTGCCAACACACGTGTCGCATGTTCCTTCCGAATTTGAGAAATGGACCCAGGAAATCGAGCCCCCCACATGGAAAACAGCCAGGAGCTTGAAATGGGCTGCAACTGCGCTGCAGGTTGTCTTAGGATTTTTTAATAGATTTGGCACTGGGGCATTTCCGGCTAAATTCCTTGGCATCCTTATGAAAGTTTGGCCAGTAGTATCCCTGGCGTAGGATCTGCAATGCGAGGTTCCGTTCGGCAGCGTGGATCCCACAGTCGCCGGAGTGGATCTGTTCGAGAATAGTTTTTGTATCCTCCTCACGGACGCATTTCGCCAAGGGAAAGGAATAGCACTGCCTAAATAACTGCCCTTGCGATAAAACATATCTGGCAGCCTTCACTCGGAGCTTGCGAGCCTGAAGTCTATCGTTTGGAAGTTCTCCAGTCTGTAGATAGTGTTGGATCTCGTCCATCCAGCTTTCGGAGTTAAAGCCAACCTCGAAGACCTCTGGATCGTCGTATGCAGGGGCCAATATATCCTGCGCGTCTCCCTTTTCCTCCTTGGCCAACTCGTCCGCAAGCGAGTTCATTTCGCAGGGAATGTGAAACAGAAGCGCCTGGGCGAAATGTCGCAGGAGGTTCTTGGCCAAATGTAAGTATTTTTTAAGCACCTCATCTTTTGTATGGTAAGTCCCATTCACCTGGCTCACCATCAGCTTTGAGTCACTATAGATGCGAAGGTGTCACGCTTCGAGGTCCTTGGCAAGATTGAGCCCGGCGATGAGGGCTTCGTACTCGGCTTGATTGTTCATGACAGGGAATTGTATTTTTTCTAATATCTGGAGCCGAACCCTCAGGGACTGGTCAGGATGATGCCAACCCCTTGGATGTGTTTGCCAGAGGCTCCGTCGACGTGGGGGGTCCAGGGCAGCTGCTTCTCGGGGAGCTCGGGCTGTTCGGTAGTCGTTAGTTCGGCGATGAAGTTGGCAAGCACCTGGCTCTTTGAGGCTGATCTGGCAAGGAAGTCGACATCGAACTCAAAGAGTTCCACTGCCCACTTCTGCAATCTTCTGGAGACCTCAGGTGAGTGGAGTATTCTTCGGAGAGGCTAGTTCGTCACCACCTTGATAGAGTGAGTTTGAAAATAATGGCATAACTTGCGGCAACAACTATTAGCATAAAAGATAATTTTTCGAGAGGAGGGTATCTTAGCTCAGCGCCGTGAAGGATGTAGCTGACGTAGTGGATGGGGCATTGCTGTTCTGCCTGGGGTCCAGGTGATTTGTGTGGAAGGGGTGATCCTTGGGGTCCAGGTGATCCGTGTGGAGGCGAGTATTTATTTCAAAGCACTTCCTGGCACTGACTCCGTCCTCTCTGATCGTGGCAACACCAGACGACGTAGGAAACTTGACACATAGGTGATAAGTAGATGGGACCATGCGGAACACTGTCATTGCAGGTCGCCCCAGAATCGCGTTGTACCCGAAAGGAGCATCAATGATGATGGAGTCAATCTGCTTTGTCTCCTTTCTGGGGCCGTCTTCGAGGGTGACGCGCATTGTGGCGGAGCCCACGGGCTAGTAGACGTCGCCAGAGAAGCAGGATACTATCATGAAGGGAGGGAGGGGCCTGCAGTGGCCGACGCCCATCTCGTCGAAGGCGCGCAGGTAAAGGATGTCAACCGAACTCCCGGTGTCGACCAGGGTTCGGTGGACATCACACCGTTCGATCTCGGCGATAATGACAATAGGGTCATCGCGGTTGCCGCCCCCTTGAGGAAGGTCACCTGCGGTGAAGGCAATGTCAGTTAGAAGTAAGGAGTTTCTGGTGGTGCATACCTCTGAGTGCCTTCGAGTTGGGAGGTTGTAGTCATAGCCGAAAATAGGCAACACGGTCTTCTTCCCGCTAGTCTTTGATGTTGTCTGGGCCGATGGGAACGCCGTCGGAGGTTCATCTTGGGGAAACAACGCTCATGTTGTCTTTGATGGTAGCTCCTTGATCTTCCTATAGTCGGCGAAGAAGCCTTTCTCTATATATTCGTTGACGAGTGCCTGAAAAGAGCGACACTCGTGCAGAAAGTGGCCGTAGCGCTGGTGAAACTTGCAATACTTCGTAGAGTCTTTGCCGGGTTGAGGTGGTTGCCATTCACCGTGGCCTTGGATGAATCCTTTATCTTTGAGATATGAGAATATCTCCTCAATGACGTACACCGGCGTCGAGGTGCGCGGGGAGTCACCATCAAATTTGCGCTTCCCGTGAGATGGGGGAAACTTTCGAGACCGGCTTCGAAGTATCACCCCTCTCGTACTGGGGGGCGGCGTCTTCCTTCTTAGTGTTTGTTTTGAGAGCCTTCGCGTCTTCGAGATGAATTCGCTTTTCGGCCTAGGCCCTTGCCTCCTTGAGCATCTTCGGCATGTCGTCCACGAAGGAGTCGTAGCTTGCTCGGAAGTATGCTGTGGATGAAGGTCATGGTTGACCTGTCGTCAATGGTGTCTTTGGTCTCAACGTTCATCTTTGGGAAGCGATCCACATAATTACGCAGGGACTCGTTGGGGCCCTGCCTTATTTGCCAGAGCTCGTAGATCGTTTGGGATGTAGTCTTCGATGTGCCGAACTCGGTGCGGAGCTGCTCAAAGAATTGTTGAAAACTCTGGATAGAGCCCTGGGGAATTTCATCGAGCCAATCCAATGCCAGGCCCGTCAAAGTGTTCCGGAAAAGGCAGTACTTGTACGCGTTTGAGATGGGTCGCCCATCGCCAGGGCGTTCTCAAAGCGTTTTACGTGCTGCGTCGGGTCGGTGAGGCCGTCGTAATCATTGACCCTGAGGGCTTTGTAGCCGCGAGGTGCCGACGTCGCCATTATGACAGGCGAAAAGATCGTGCTCATAGGTGGGGCTGAAGGGTAGACTTCAGGGCGGCTTTCCTCGGCGATGTGGGTGTTGACCTCTTCAGGGGGCAGTTTGCGGTGTTCTGCGCTTTTTGGGGGGGTTGAGCTCTCGAAAGGTAGAGCCAGAGAGAGGGGCCTCTACTGCTGCTGGAGGAGAGCTGGAAGATTGGCAAGGAAGTGGTTCATTGTCTGAGAGAGCGTGACTACTGCGTGCGTCAGGGCTTGGAGCTGGCGGTCATTTGCGGCAGCATTATTCTAGGGTAGTTGTGCCGCCTGCTGCTCGTCAGGTGATGAGTGGTTTTCGCCGCGAGCTTCTTCCATGGGTGATTGTAGGGATCGGGTTCGTTCCTACCAAATTGTTGAGGCTCGAAATCAACCAAAAGATCAAAAGAGGAATTTTTTACATAGAAAACCGACTAAGCGGAAAAACCACGACGCCATTCGGGCGGCTTCAAAGATTTCCACTAACATATGCTTTTTTACAAGCTAATAACAATTGGGTGGGGAAAAAGGTGGACCCGAGAAAAGTTTAGACAGAATCCAAGGAAAAATCGCCCCTTTCTCCCTGTTACAATGAGGTTTTATACTCTGATCTGGTTTCTGAAAAGTCACTTCAAGGGAATGGGCTCCATCTCTGGTGTCAGGCTAATGATGTCTGCTAGGCTGGCGCGTCATGGCCTCGGCTGTACGGATAGTACTGTCTAGGAGGAGGGGAGTCATGCCACTTAAAAGCGGTATGCAGTCCTGTACCTCATGTTGCGTGCGGATAGTTCGTCGTGAGCTCTTCGGCGTGGCCTTTTCGACAACAGCCTTTCGCCTTGGGATCTTCTTTGTTCGTCGCTGAGCACCTGCGATGCCAATACCACGTAAGCCTCCACGTGTACGTTCCAGATGCGACGGCAAGAATCCAGATGTAACAACCATCAAATTATTATTTTCAAAAGACAAAAAGGTAGTGATGTAGATAGTAGTCATCAGATTGAATCCCAGCAAAGGGGAGGAAGCCCTCATGAAAGACATCCATTCCAGTAGTATCATAACAAAAAGGTTGTATTAAATTGAAAGATAGCACAAAATGTTTTCTTATCCTCCATTTCCCTTGAATGGTAATTATCCCCTAAACCGAAATACGAACTCAACATTGAACACTATGGTTTTTTACTTTTCTAACAAATAAGTTAAAGAAGGAAAAAAAAAACACAATCTTAGGTTAAGTGTTTCATTCTTAAGTTACACAGACTGACCTCCAATGGTGGTGGAATACAACATTTGACATGCCTGATCTTCTCATCTGCTACTTATCCTGGCCTGGAAACTAAGCTGTTCCTTTACCTCCAAAGGAGCTGCAGTTTCATTCCTGATCCTCTTGATCTTTGGGCTCGAAAGCCCTCTATGTGAGAAACCATACATTCGAAGCACCTGGTTATCTGCAAAATTGAATGCCCTCTCCATACTACTAATGCATCTCTCAACTGGATAATCCCCATAGCTA
>JAEMOT010001575.1:384662-399097 GCA_019297695.1 Apostasia ramifera | reverse complement strand
TATATTCTTTTATCTTTACACTTCTTTATAAATCTAATAAAAATCTAAAATTTAAATTTTTTTATCTCCTATTTTTTTCTTTAAAATTTTAAAATAAAAAAGATAATTATTAATATTTTATAATGATATTCTAAAAACTTAAATATTTTGATTATGTAAAAATTTAAAAGTTAATGTTTGAGTATAATGATAAAAAATTTAACAAGTATGCTATAATTGAATCATATGATCTCTTTTATGAGCTCAGAGATCTAAATTTAGGTTTTTAAAAATTTTAGACCAACTTGTAATGCCTTCCTAATCCAGGGGGGCAGATACAATTTCCTCAAAATATAATTAATATATAAATTTACTTAATTATTAATATTAGTTTAGTACGAGGCGCTTCGGAGGCCAGACTCGTTCGAGTTGGCGCTAGGCCTCCGAGTGAAGCGTCTGACGTGGAGCTCCGCGTGAATAAATCTGACCATTAAAATAGCTAGAATAGGAAATCAACGGTTCGATGGTAGCCAGTGGACGAGATTGGAAAAGGTCCGATTGGGGAATCACAAATAGCAAATAAATAAATAAATAAATAAAAAGATTGAGTTTCACAGCTGGTATTTTGAGTGGGCGTCCGTCTGGTTAATAATTGATCAAACTTAGAGATAGCTTATACAATAATATTTCTTTTGATTAAGTTAATCTTGATTATTACTATTGTAAAAATAGGAAAAAGATAACATTTTAATGTAATGAGGATCTATAAATTAAAAATCTTTTATTGAAAAACATTTTATGATTTCATCTATCATTTTTAATTAGTAGAAATTAAAGTAGAGCAAGAAAATTGTAGTATTTGTGAATAAATTAAAAAAAATTATATAATTACAATATCTTTTAAAAAAAATGCTTGTATTTGTTTTTCAAAATAAAAAATAATATTTTTGCCATCAAAAAATAAGAAAGAAAAAAGTAAATACAAATTATAAGAAGATTTGAAGTAAACAGTTTAGAGAATGATTCATTACGTAATAATTTATTTTAATTGAATGTTAACAGTTATATGATTATTCAATAATTTTTTATTATATTTAAGAACAATACAAGAAATTAGACTTTGAACTTACCTATATCAAGTCATTTTAATATAGTACTAGGATTAAATAATTTCTATTTGTTCTATTGATATATTTTAGCCGAAAACAGGTATTTGGCGATCTATTCGATATATATGATTGAGTTTTAATATAATACCAGCAATTAGATATCTTTTTTATAGTATATCAATATATTTCAATTTATCAGGCAATTTTAGAGACTGATTTGTACATATCAATGTATTTGAATTGAATAATGATATTTTTATAACTATTCATTGCATTAATATCGAATTCACACCGAATACGAGCATTTAGAGAATGAATTATTGCATAATAATTTATTTTAACTGAAACCTAATAATTATATGACTATTCAATGATTTTTGATTATATTTAAAAAGAATATAAGCAATAAGACTTTGATCTTATCTATAACAAGCATTTTAGCATAATACAAAGATTAAACAACTTTGATTAGTTGTATCGATATATTTTAGCTGAAAATAGGTATTTAGCTATCTATTCAAAACTTATGATTAAATTTTAATATAATATCAGTAATTATGTATCTTTTTTACTGTATTTCGATGTAGTTGAACTTATTAGGGACTTTAGAGACTAATTTCTAACATATCAATGTATTTGAATCTAATAGTGGTATTTTTATAACTATTTATTATATTAATATCGAATTCAAGCCGAATAAAAGTACTTAGGGAATGATTCATTACGTAATAAGTTATTTTAATTGAATACTAGCAATTATACTACTATTCAATAATTTTTTATTGTATTTGAAAAAAATATAAGGAATTAGACTTTGACCTTAACTATATCAAGTCATTTTAATATAGTACTAGGATTAAACAACTTTCATTTGTTCTATTGATGTATTTTAGCTGAAAACAGATACTTGACAATCTATTCGAGACATATACTTGAGTTTTAATATAATACCGATATTTACAAATGTTTTTGATAGTATATCAATGTATTTCAACTTATTGGTAGTTTTAGAGACTGATTTGTGACATATTAATGTTTGTGAATTGAATAGTGGCTTTTTTGCAACTATTCATTACATTAACACCAAATTCTTGTCGAATATAAGCATTTAAAGAATGATTTAATGCATAATAAATTATTTTAACATAATACCAGTAGTTATACGACTATTCAACTTTTTTATTATATTTGAAAAGAATACAACCATTTAGACATTGATCTTTTATATATATCAAGGCATTTTAATAAAGAAATAGGATTAAATAACATACAATTGTTGTATCGATGCATTTTAGCCAAAACAGGTATTTGGCAATCTATTCGAGGCATATAATTGAGTTTTAATATAATACCGATATTTACAAATCTTTTTGACAGTATATCAATGTATTTCAACTTATTAGGTACTTTTAGAGACTAGTTTGTGACATATCAATGTTTTTGAATTGAATAGTATTTTTTTGCAATTATTTATTGCATTAACACCGAATTCACGTCAAATACAAGCATTTAAAGAACTATTCAATACATAATAAGTTATTTTAATTAAATACTAGTAGTTATACGACTTTTCAATTTTTTTATTGTATTTAAAAAAAATACAAGAAATTAAATTTTGATCTTACCGATATCAAGATATTTTAATATAGTACTAAGATTAAACAATTTACATTTGTTGTGTCACTGAATTTTATCCAAAAGTTAGACTTTGTCGATCTACTCGAGACATTATTAAGTTTTGATATAATACTAACAATTACATACCTTTCTGACAGTATTTCAATATATTTCAACTTATTAGGGACTTTTAGAGACTGATTTATGATATATTAATATATTTAAATTGAATAGTAATATTTTTACAGCTATTCATTATATTAATGCTGAATTCACACCGAATACAAGTATTTAGAGAATGATTCACGATAGTATATCAGTGTATTTGAACTTATTAGGGACTTTAGAGATTGATTTCTAACATATCAAAGTATTGAATTGAATAGTAGTGTTTTCACAACTATTCATTGCATTAACAATAAATTCAAGCCACATACAAGTATTTAGAGAATGATTCATTGCATAATAAATTATGTTAACTGAATACTAGCAATTATACGACTATTCAATAATTTTTTATTATATTTAAAAAGAATACAGGCATTTAGACTTTGATTTTGTATATATCATAGTATTGTAACAAAGTATAAGGTTTAAACAACTTATATTTACTGTATCGATCTATTTTAGCCAAAAATAGGTATTTGAAGATCTATTCAAGACATATGATTGAATTTTAATATAATATCAGCAATTATATATCTTTTCGATAGTATATCGATGTATTTTATCTAATTAAATAGTTTTAGAGACTGTTTTATGACATATCAATGCATTTGAATTGAATGATAGTATTTTTAAAACTATTCATTGTATTAATGCTGAATTCAAGTCGAATAAAAGTATTTAGAGAATGATTCATTGCATAATAAGTTATTTTAGTTGAATACTTGCGGTTATATAAATATTCAATGATTTTTTATTTTATTTGAAAAGAATACAAGGAATTAGACTTTGATTTTCCCTATATTAAGGTATTTTAACGTAGTACTAGGATTATACTATTTACATTTATTGTATCACTGAATTTTAGCCAAAATTTTGTATATGGCGATCTATTCGAGACATATAACTGAATTTTAATATAATACAAGCAATTACCTATCTTTTTGATAGTATATCATTGTATTTCAACTTATTATGGATTTTTAGAGAATGATTTGTGATATATCAATATATTTGAATTGAATTGTGGCATTTCTACAGCTATTCATTTTATTAATGCCGAATTTACGCCGAATAAAAGTATTTAGAGAATGATTCATAGCATAATAAGTTATTTTAACTAAATACTTACAATTATATGACTATTCACCGATTTGAGATTGTATTTGAAAAGAATACTTGAAATTAGAATTTGATTTTGTTCATAAGAATGTATTTTAACATAGTACTAGGATTAAACAACTTTCATTTATTCTATCAATATATTTTAGTCAAAAATAGGTATTTGGTAATCTATTCGAGACATATTTTTGAGTTTTAATATAATATGAGTAGTTACATATTTGTTTGACAGTATATCGATGTATTTTAACTTATTAGGCACTTTTAGAGATTGATTTGTGACGTATCAATGTTTTTAAACTAAATAATGGCTTTCCTACAACTATTCATTGCATTAACTCTGAATTCACACTGAATACAAGTATTTTAAAAATGATTCATTACATAATAAATTATTTTAACTGAATACTAGCAATTATATGATGATTCAATAATTTTTAATTGTATCTAAAAAGAATACATGCAATTAGACTACGATCTTATCTACATCAAGGTATTTTAAAATAGTATTAGGATTAAACAACTTCGACTTATTTTATCTACATATTTTAGTCGAAAACAGTATGTGACAATCTATTCAAGACATATGATTATGTTTTAATATAATGCAAGCAATTACATATCTTGGTAATAATATATCTATGCATTTCACTTTACTAGAAAGTTTAGAAACTGAATTATGACATTTCAATGTATTTAAATTAAATAGTAGCATTTTCACAACTATTCATCGCATTAACGACGAATTGGAGCCGAATACAAGCATTTAGAGAACGATACATTAAATAATAAGTTATTTTAATTGAATATCAGTAATTATATAATTATTTAATAATTTTTTATTGTATTTGAAATGAATACAAGCAATTAGACTTTGATCTTATTTGTATCAAGGCATTTTAACATAGTATTGTGACTAAACAACTTTCATTTGCTGTATCGATGTATTTTAGCCGAAAATAGGTATTTGACGATCTATTCGAGATATATGATTAAGTTTTAATATAATACCCTCTATTATATATTTTTTTAACAGTATATCAATGTATTTAAACTTATTAGAGACTTTTGGAGACTGATTTCTGACAAATCAGTGTATTGGAATTGAATAGTGGCATATTTACAACTATTCATTGCATTATCGGCGCATTCAAGCTGAATACAAACATTTAGAGAACGATTCATTGAATAATAAGTTATTTTAATTTAATACTAGAAATTATACCACTATTCAATTATTTTTTATTATATTTTAAAAGATTACAAGGAATTAGACTTTAATCATACTTGCATCAAGGCATTTTAACATAGTACAAGAATTAAACAACATTCATTTGATATGTCGATGAATTTTAGCTAAAAATAGGTATTTGGTAAACTATACGAGACATATGATTGAGTTTTAATATAATACCAACAATTACATATCTTTTTAATAGTATAACGATGTATTTGAACTTATTAGGGACTTTCAGCGACTGATTTGTGGCATATAAATATATTTGAATTGAATTTGTGTTTTTACAATTATTCATTATATTAACGCCGAATTCACGCCGTATAAAAGCATTTAGAGAACGATTCATTGCATAATAAGTTATTTTAGCTGAATACTAGCAGTTTAATATAGTGATGGGATTAAAAAGTTTTCATTTGTTGTATCGATGGATTTTAATCGAAAACAACCATTTGGTGATCTATTCGAGACATGTGATTGAGTTTTAAAATAATACCAGCTATTTCATATTTGTTTGACAGTATATCGATGTATTTGAACATATTAGGGACTTTTGGAGACTGATTTCTGATATATCAATATATTGGAATTGAATAGTGGTGTATTTATAACTATTCATTGCATTATTGGCGAATTCAAGCTGAATACAAATATTTAGAGAATGATTTATTAAATAATAAGTTATTTTAATTTAATACTAGCAATTATACCTATTCAAAGACTTTTTGTTGTATTTGAAAAAATACATGCAATTAGACTTTGATCTTGTATGCATCAAAGCATTTTAATATAGTGTTGGGATTAAACAACTTTTATTTGTTTTTTAGGCGAAAACAGGTGTTTGGCAATACACACGAGATATATAATTGAGTTTCAACAAAATACCAATTATTACATATTTTTTTGACAGTATATCAATGTATTTAAAGTTATTATGATCTTTTAGAGATTGATTTCTGACATATCATTATTTTTGAATAGAACAATGGAGTATTTAGAACTATTCATTACTTTAACGATGAATTCAAGTCGAACACAAATAGTTAGATAATAATTCAATGAAAAATAAGTTATTTTAACTGATTACGTGTAATTATACAATAATTTAATAATTTTTTGTTGTATTTGAATAGAATATAAGCTTTTAGACTTTGATCTTGCCTGTATCAAGGCATTTTAATATAATAATGAAATTAAATAACTTTCATTTGTTGTATCAATGGATTTTAGCCGAAAACTGGCATTTGGCAATCTATTGAAGACATGTATTGAGTTTTAACATAATACTAGCTATTTCATATTTTTTCAATCTATTCAAGCCGAATACAAGTATTTAGAGAATGATTCATTAAATAATAAGTTATTTTAGTTAAATACTAGCAATTATATTACTATTTAATAATTTTTTATTATATTTGAAAAGAATACTTGCATTTGGACATTGATTTTGTATGCATCAAGGCATTTTAATATAGTGTTGGGATTAAATAACTTTTATTTGTTGTATC
Source organism: Apostasia ramifera (assembly GCA_019297695.1). Taxonomy (NCBI): domain Eukaryota; kingdom Viridiplantae; phylum Streptophyta; class Magnoliopsida; order Asparagales; family Orchidaceae; genus Apostasia; species Apostasia ramifera. Next base: position 392,360 of record JAEMOT010001575.1, on the reverse strand, counting down.
GATGGATTTTAGCCGAAAACAGGCATTTGGCAATCTATTCGAGACATGTGATTGAGTTTTAATATAATACCAGCTATTTCATATTTTTTGACAGTATATCGATACATTTGAACTTATTATTAGAGACTTATTTCTGATATATCAATGTATTAGAATTGAATAGTGGCGTATTTACAACTATTCATTATATTATCGGCACATTCAAGCCGAATACAAGCATTTAGAGAATGATTTATTGTATAATAAGTTATTTTAATTGAATACTAGCAATTATATCACTATTCAATAATTTTTTGTTGTATTTAAAAAGAATACATATAATTAGACTTTAATCTTATATGTATCATGGCATTTTAATATAGTGCTGGGATTAAATAACTTTCATTTATTGTATCGATGAATTTTAGCCGAAAATAAGTGTTTGGCGATATACGAGATATATAATTGAGTTTCAACAAAATTCCAGTTATAGTAATGGAAATTTGTCGAAAACTGGCATTTGGCAATCTATTCTAGACATGTGATTGAGTTTTTACATGATTCTTGCTATTTCATGTTTTTTTGACAGTATATTAATTTATTTTTACTTATTAAGGACTTTTGGAGACTGATTTCTAATATATCAATGTATTAGAATTGAATGTGGAATATTTACAACTATTTATTGTATTATCGGTAAATTTAAGTCGAATACAAGTATTTAGAGAATGATTCATTGAATAATAAGTTATTTTAATTAAATACTAGTAATTATATCACTATTCAATAATTTTTTATTATATTTGAAAAGAATATATGTATTTAGACTCTTATGCATCAAGGCATTTTAATATAATGTTGGGATTAAACAACTTTCATTTGTTATATCCAGGTATTTTAGCTGAAAATAGGCATTTGGGGATCTATTCAAGCTATGTGATTGAGTTTTAATATAATATCAACTATTTCATATTTTTTTGGCAGTATATCGATGTATTTGAACTTATTAGAGACTTTTAGAGACTGATTTCTGATATATTGATGTATTGGAATTGAATAGTTGAGTATTTACAACTATTCATTGCATTATCGACAAATTCAAGCCGAATACAAGCATTTAGAGAATAATTTATTGAATAATACGTTATTTTAGTTGAATACTAGTAATTATACCACTATTCAATGATTTTTATTATATTTGAAAAGAATACATGTATTTAGACTCTTATGCATCAAGACATTTTAATATAATGTTGGGATTAAACAACTTCCATTTGTTGTATAATTTTTTATTGTATTTGAAAAGAATACATGCAATTAGACTTTGATCTTATGTGCATCAAGGCATTTTAAAATAGTGCTGGGATTAAACTTCTTTTATTTTTTGTATCACTGAATTTTATACAAAAATAGGTGTTTGGTGATATATACGAGATATAAACAAAATACCAGTTATTACATATCTTTTTAACAATATATATTGGTATTTGAAGTTATTACGGTCTTAGATTAATTCTGACATATCAATATTTTTGAATAGAATAGTGGAGTATTTAGAACTATTCATTATATTAACGAGTAGTTAAAGTCGAGCGCAAACATTTAGAGAATGATTCAATGACAAATAAGTTATTTAAACTGAATACTTGCAATTATATAATAATTTAATAATTTTTTGTTATATTTGAATAGAATATAAGATTTTAGACTTTGATCTTGTATGTATCAGAGCATTTTAATATAGTAATGGGAATAAATAGCTTTCATTTGTTATATCGATGAATTTTAGCTGAAAACAGGCATTTGGCAATTTATTCGAGACATGTGATTGAATTTTAATATAATACCAGCTATTTCATATTTTTTTGACAGTATATCGATGTATTTGAACTTATTAATGACTTTTGGAGATTGATTTCTGATATATAAATGTATTGAAAATGAATAATGGTGTAATTACAACTATTAATTGCATTATCGGTGAATTCAAGCCAAATATAAGCATTTAGAGAACGATTCATTGAATAATAAGTTATTTTAATTAAATACTAGCAATTATACTACTATTTAATAATTGTTTATTATATTTAAAATGAATACATGCAATTAGACATTAATCTTGTATCCATCAAGGCATTTTAATATAGTGCTGGGATTAAACAACTTTTATTTGCTGTATCATTAGATTTTAGCTGAAACCAGGTGTTTGACGAAATATACGAGATATATTAATGAGTTTCCACAAAATATCAGCTATTACATATCTTTTTGATAGTATATCGATGTATTTGAAACTATTAGGGTCTTTAGAGATTGATTTCTGACATATCAATATATTTGAACAGAACAGTAGAGTATTTAGAACTATTCATTGCATTAACGATGAATTTATGTTGAACACAAATATTTAGAGAATAATTCAATGAAGAATAAGTTATTTTACTGGAATACTTACAATTATATAATAATTCAATGATTTTTTGTTGTATTTGAACAGAATATAAGCTTTTAGACTTTGACCTTATTTGTATCAAGGCATTTTAATATAGTAATCGGATTACATAACTTTCATTTGTTGTATCGATGGATTTTAGCTGAAAACAGGCTTTTGACAATCTATTCAAGACATGTGATTGTGTTTTAACATAATATCATCTATTTCATATTTATTTGACAATATATCGATGTATTTGAACTTATTAGGGACTTTTGGAGTCTAATTTCTGATATATCAACGTATTGGAATTGAATAGTGGAGTATTTACTATTCATTATATTATCGCCGAATACAAGTATTTAGAGAATGATTCATTAAATAATAAGTTATTTTAATTGAATACTAGTAATTATAAAACTTTTCAATGATTTTTGATCGCATTTGAAATGAATACAAGCAAGACTTTCATCTTGTCTGTATCAAGGCATTTTAACGTAGTATGGGATTAAACAACTTTCATTTGTTGTATCGATGTAGTTTAGCCGAAAACAGGTATTTGATGATCTATTCGAGACATATGATTAAGTTTTAACATAATACCTGCTATTATATATCTTTTTCATAGTATATCGATGTATTTGAACTTATTAGGGACTTTTGGAGACTGATTTCTGACACATCAGTGTATTGGAATTGAATCGTATTTACAATTATTCATTGTGTTATCGTCGAATTCAAGCTGAATTCAAGTATTTCGAGAATGATTAATTGAATAATAAGTTATTTTAATTGAATACTAGCAATTATACAATTATTCAATAATTGTTTATTGTATTTGAAATGAATACAAGTAATTAGACTTTGATCTTGTCTGTATCAAGGCATTTTAACATAGTACTGGGACTAACAACTTTCATTTGCTGTATCGATATAGTTTAGCCTAAAATAGGTATTTTACAATCTATTCGAGATATATAATTAAGTTTTAATATAATACCAGCTATTATATATCTTTTTAATAGTATATTAATGTATTTATACTTATTAGAGACTTTTGAGACTGATTTCTGACAAATCAGTGCATTGGAATTGAATTACAACTATTGATTGCATTATCGGTGCATTCAAGCTGAATACAAGCATTTAGAGAATGATTAATTGAATAATAAGTTATTTTAATTTAGTACTAGCAATTATATCATTATTCAATAATTTTTTATTATATTTAAAAAGAATAAAAGGAATTAGATTTTAATCTTATTTGCATTAAGGCATCTTAACATAGTACAAGGATTAAACAATATTCATTTGTTATATCGATGGAATTTTGCTGAAAATAGGTATTTGGTAATCTATATGAGACATATGCTTGAGTTTTAATATAATACCAGCAATTATATATCTTTTTAATAGTATAATGATGTATTTGAACTTGTTAGGGACTTTCAGTGACTGATTTGTGGCATATCAATATATTTGAATTAAATTATGATATTTTTACAATTATTCATTATATTAACGTTGAATTCAAGCCGTATAAAAGCATTTAGAGAACGATTCATTATGTAATAAATTATTTTAGCTGAATACTAGCAATTATACAACTATTTAATAATTTTTTATTTTTTTAAAAAGAATACAAGAAATTAAACTAGGATCTTGTCTATATCAAGGTATTTTAATATAATATTTGGATTAGACAACCACCATTTGTTTTATTGACGCATTTTAGCTGAAAACGGATATTTAGCAATCTATTCGAGACATGTTTTTGAGTTTTATTATAATTCAAGTAGTTAGGTATCTTTTTGATAGTATATCAATGTATCTCGACTTGTTAAGCACTTTCACCAACTGATTATTGATGTATCAATCGCTTTGAATAGTAGCTTTTTTACAACAATTCAGTGTATTAATACTGAATTCAAGCCGAGTACAAGTATTTAGAAAATACTTCATTGCATAATAAGTTATTTTAACTTAACACTAGCAATTTTACCACTATTCAACAAGTTTTAATTGTATCTAAAAAGAATACAGGTGAGTCCACGATCTTATCTACATCAAGGTGTTTTAACAGAGTATTAGGATTAAACAACTTCCACTTATTCTATCAATGTATTTTAGCCGAAAATAATATCTGGCCATGTATTTGAGACATATAACTGTGTTTTAATATAATGCTAGCAATTACATGTCTGACAGTATATCAACGTATTTCACCTTATTAGGAAATTTTATAGATTAATTTATAACATTTCAACGTATTTTAATTAAATAGTAACAAATTTACAACTATTCATTGCATTAATGACAAATGCAAGTCGAACACAAACATTTAGAGAATGATTCAATGAAAAATAAGTTATTTTAACTGAATATTTACAATCGTACAATAATTTAATGATTTTGTATTGCATTTGTACAGAATACAAGCTTTTAGACATTGATCATGTCTCTATCAAAAAATTTTAATATAGTAATGGGATTAAATAACTTTAATTTGTTGTATCGATGGATTTTAGCTGAAAACAGGCATTTGGCAAACTATTCGAGACATGTGATTGAGATTTAATATAATACCAGTAATTTCATATTTTTTCTGACAGTATATCGATGTATTTGAACTTATTAGAGACTTTTGGAGATTGATTTCTGATATATAAATGTATTAAAATTGAATAGTGGCGTATTTACAACTATTTATTGCATTATCAGCGAATTCAAGCAGAATACAAGCCTTTAGAGAACTATTCGTTAAATAATAAGTTATTTTAATTGAATACTAGCAATGAGCTACTATTCAACGATTATTTATTGTATTTGAAAAGAATACTTGCAATATGACTTTGATTTGGTATGCATCAAGGCATTTTAATATAATGGTGGGATTAAACAACTTTCATTTGTTGTATCGATGGATTTTAGTTGAAAACAGATGTTTGACAGTCTATACGAGATATATGATCGAGTTTAAACAAAATACCAGCTATTACATATCTTTTTGACAGTATATCAATATAATTGAAGTTATTAGGGTCTTTTAGAGATTGATTCTGATATATCAAAATATTTGAATTGAACAATGGAGTACTTAGAACTATTCATTGTATTAACGATGAATTCAAGTCAAATACAAGCATTTAGAGAACGATTCAATGAAAAATAAGTTATTTTAGCAGAATACTTGTAACTATACAATATTTCATTGATTTTTTGTTGTATTTGAGCAGAATATAAGCTTTTAGACTTTGATCTTATCTGTATCAAGGCATTTTAATCTAGAATGGGATTAAACAACTTTTATTTGTTGTATCGATGAATGTTTGCCGAAAACAGTCATTTGGCAATCTATTCGAGACATATGATTGAGTTTTAATATAATACCAGCTATTTCATATTAGTTTGATAGTATATCGATGTATTTGAACTTATTAGGGACTTTTGCAGACTGATTTTTAACACAACAATGTATTGAAATTGAATTCATTGTATTATGGGTGAAATTATGCGGAATACAAGCACTTAGAGAACGATTCATTAAATACTAAGTTATGTTAATTGAATACTAGCAACTATATAGTTATTCAATGATTTTTTATTGTATTTAAAATGAATGCAAGTAATTAGACTTTGATCTTGTCTATAACAAGGCATTTCAATATAGTATTAGGACTAAACAACTTTCATTTATTGTAGTAATTTATTTTAGCCGAAAACAGGTATTTGGCAATCTATTCGAGACATATGATTAACTTTTTAATATAATACATGCTATTAGATATCTTTGTAACAGTATATCGATGTATTTGAACTTATTCAGGACTTTTGGAGACTGATTTCTGATATATCAATTTATTGAAATTGAATAGTGGCGTATTTACAACTATTTATTGCATTATCAGCGAATTCAAGCAGAATACAAGCCTTTAGAGAACTATTCGTTAAATAATAAGTTATTTTAATTGAATACTAGCAATGATGCTACTATTCAACTATTATTTATTGTATTTAAAAAGAAATACATGCAATATGACTTTGATTTGGTATGCATCAAGGCATTTTAATATAATGCTGGGATTAAACAACTTTCGTTTGTTGTATCGATGAATTTTAATTGAAAACAGGTGTTTGACAGTCTATACGAGATATATGATTGAGTTTTAACAAAATACCAGCTATTACATATCTTTTTGACAGTATATCAATATATTTGAAGTTATTAGGGTCTTTTAGAGATTGATTCTGATATATCGAAATATTTGAATTGAACAATGGAGTACTTAGAACTATTCATTGCATTAACGATGAATTCAAGTCGAATACAAGCATTTAAAGAAAAATAAAATACAAGTATTTAGAGAATGATTCAATGAAAAATAAGTTATTTTAACTGAATCCTTGTAATTATACAATAATTCATTGATTTTTTGTTGTATTTGAACAGAATATAAGCTTTTAGACTTTGATCTTGTCTGTATCTAGGCATTTTAATCTAGAATGGAATTAAACAACTTTTATTTGTTGTATCGATGAATGTTTGCCGAAAACAGTCATTTGGCAATCTATTCGAGACATATGATTGAGTTTTAATATAATACAAGCTATTTCATATTTGTTTGACTGTATATCAATGTATTTGAACTTATTAGGGACTTTTGGAGACTAATTTTTAACATAGCAATGTATTGAAATTGAACAGTGGCGTATTTACAACTATTCATTGTATTATGGGCGAAATTATGCGGAATACATGCATTTAGAGAATGACTCATTGAATACTAAGTTATGTTAATTGAATACTAGCAATTATACAGTTATTCAACGATTTTGTATTGTATTTAACACGAATACAAGACTTTGATCTTGTTTATATCAAGGCATTTCAACAGTATTCGGACTAAATAACTTTCATTTGTGGTAGTGATTTATTTTAGCCGAAAATAGGTATTTGGAAATCTATTCGAGACATATGATTAAGTTTTAATATAATACACGCTATTAGATATCTTTGTAACAGTATATCGATGTATTTGAACTTATTAGGGACTTTTGGAGACTGATTTCTGATATATCAATGTATTGAAATTGAATAGTGGTGTATTTACAGCTATTCATTGCATTATCAGCGAATTCAAGCAGAATANATTAAACAATGGAGTACTTAGAACTATTCATTGCATTAACGAAGAATTCAAGTCGAATAAAAGCATTTAGAGAATAATCCAGTGAAAAATACGTTATTTTAACTGAATACTTGTAATTATACAATATTTCATTGA
>JAEMOT010001575.1:358868-384440 GCA_019297695.1 Apostasia ramifera | reverse complement strand
TGCGGAATACATGCATTTAGAGAATGACTCATTGAATACTAAGTTATGTTAATTGAATACTAGCAATTATACAGTTATTCAACGATTTTGTATTATATTTAACACGAATACAAGACTTTGATCTTGTTTATATCAAGGCATTTCAACAGTATTCGGACTAAATAACTTTCATTTGTGGTAGTGATTTATTTTAGCCGAAAATAGGTATTTGGAAATCTATTCGAGACATATGATTAAGTTTTAATATAATACACGCTATTAGATATCTTTGTAACAGTATATCGATGTATTTGAACTTATTAGGGACTTTTGGAGACTGATTTCTGATATATCAATGTATTGAAATTGAATAGTGGTGTATTTACAGCTATTTATTGCATTATCAGCGAATTCAAGCAGAATACAAGCCTTTAGAGAACTATTCGTTAAATAATAAGTTATTTTAATTGAATACTAGCAATGATGCTACTATTCAACGATTATTTATTGTATTTGAAAAGAATACTTGCAATATGACTTTGATTTAGTATGCTTCAAGGCATTTTAATATAATGCTGGGATTAAACAACTTTCATTTGTTGTATTGATGGATTTTAGTTGAAAACAGGTGTTTGACAGTCTATACGAGATATATGATCGAGTTTTAACAAAATACCAGCTATTACATATCTTTTTGACAGTATATCAATGTATTTGAAGTTATTAGGGTCTTTTAGAGATTGATTTCTGATACATCAATATATTTGAATTAAACAATGGAGTACTTAGAACTATTCATTGCATTAACGAAGAATTCAAGTCGAATAAAAGACTTTGATCATGTTTTTATCAGGGCATTTTAATCTAGAATGGGATTAAACAACTTTTATTTATTGTATCGATGAATGTTTGCCGAAAACAGTCATTTGGCAATCTATTTGAGACATATGATTGATTTTTAATATAATACCAGCTATTTCATATTTGTTGGACAGTATATCAATGTATTTGAACTTATTAGGGACTTTTGGAGACTGATTTTTAACATAGCAATGTATTGAAATTGAACAGTGGCGTATTTACAACTATTCATTGTATTATGGGCGAAATTATGTGGAATACAAGCATTTAGAGAATGATTCATTGAATACTAAGTTATCTTAATTGAATACTAGCAATTATACAGTTATTCAACGATTTTGTATTGTATTTAACACGAATACAAGACTTTGATTTTATTTATATCAAGGCATTTCAACATAGTATTAGGACTAAATAACTTTCATTTGTTGTAGTGATTTATTTTAGCCGAAAACAGGTATTTGGCAATCTATTCGAGACAAGTTTTAATATAATACACGCTATTACATAGTATTAGGACTAAATAAGTTTCATTTATTGTAGTGATTTATTTTAGCCGAAAACAAGTATTTGGCAATCTATTCGAGACAAGTTTTAATATAATACACGCTATTACATAGTATTAGGACTAAATAAGTTTCATTTATTGTAGTGATTTATTTTAGCCGAAAACAGGTATTTGGCAATCTATTCAAGATATATGATTAAGTTTTAATATAATACACGCTATTAGATATCTTTGTAACAGTATATCGATGTATTTGAACTTATTAGGGACTTTTGGAGACTGATTTTTGATATATCATTGTATTGAAATTGAATAGTGGCGTATTTACAGCTATTTATTGTATTATCAGCGAATTCAAGCAGAATACAAGCCTTTAGAGAACTATACGTTAAATAATAAGTTATTTTAATTGAATACTAGCAATGATGCTAATATTCAATGATTATTTATTGTATTTGAAAAGAATACATGCAATATGACTTTGATTTGGTATGCATCAAGGCATTTTAATATAATGCTGGGATTAAACAACTTTCATTTGTTGTATCGATGGATTTTAGTTGAAAATAGGTGTTTGACAGTCTATACGAGATATATGATCGAGTTTTAACAAAATACCAGCTATTATATATCTTTTTGACAGTATATCAATATAATTGAAGTTATTAGGGTCTTTTAGAGATTGATTCTGATATATCGAAATATTTGAATTGAACAATGGAGTACTTAGAACTATTCATTGTATTAACGATGAATTCAAGTCAAATACAAGCATTTAGATAACGATTCAATGAAAAATAAGCTATTTTAGCAGAATACTTGTAACTATACAATATTTCATTGATTGTTTGTTGTATTTGAGCAGAATATAAGCTTTTAGACTTTGATCTTATCTGTATCAAGGCATTTTAATCTAGAATGGGATTAAACAACTTTTATTTGTTGTATCGATGAATGTTTGCCGAAAACAGTCATTTGGCAATCTATTCGAGACATATGATTGAGTTTTAATATAATACCAGCTATTTCATATTTGTTTGACAGTATATCGATGTATTTGAACTTATTAGGGACTTTTGGAGACTGATTTTTAACATAGCAATGTATTGAAATTGAACAGTGGCGTATTTACAACTATTCATCGTATTATGGGCGAAATTATGCAGAATACAAGCATTTAGAGAACGATTCATTGAATACTAAGTTATGTTAATTGAATACTAGCAATTATACAATTATTCAACGATTTTGTATTGTATTTAACACGAATACAAGACTTTGATCTTATTTATATCAAGGCATTTCAACATAGTATTAGGACTAAATAACTTTCATTTGTTGTAGTGATTTATTTTAGCCGAAAACAGGTATTTGGCAATCTATTCGAGACAAGTTTTAATATAATACACGCTATTAGATATTTTTGTAACAGTATATCGATGTATTTGAACTTATTAGGGACTTTTGGAGACTGATTTCTGATATATCAATGTACTGAAATTGAATAGTGGCGTATTTACAGCTATTCGTTACATTATCAGCGAATTCAAGCAAAATACAAGCCTTTAGAGAACTATTCGTTAAATAATAAGTTATTTTAATTGAATACTGGCAATGATGCTACTATTCAACGATTATTTATTGTATTTGAAAAGAATACTTGCAATATGACTTTGATTTGGTATGCATCAAGGCATTTTAATATAATGCTGGGATTAAACAACTTTCATTTGTTGTATCGATGGATTTTAGTTGAAAACAGGTGTTTGACAGTCTATACGAGATATAAGTTCAAGTTTTAACAAAATACCAGCTATTACATATCTTTTTGACAGTATATCAATGTATTTGAAGTTAAAAAAAAAAAAAAATCCAATGTATTTGAAGTTATTAGGGTCTTTTAGAGATTGATTTCTGATATATCAATATATTTGAATTGAACAATGGAGTACTTAGAACTATTCATTGCATTAACGATGAATTCAAGTCGAATACAAGCATTTAGAGAATGATTCAGTGAAAAATAAGTTATTTTAACTGAATACTTGTAATTATACAATAATTCATTGATTTTTTATTGTATTTGAACAGAATATAAGCTTTTAGACTTTGATCTTGTTTGTATCAAGGCATTTTAATCTAGAATGGGATTAAACAACTTTTATTTGTTTTATCGATGAATGTTTGCCGAAAACAATCATTTGGCATTCTATTCGAGACATATGATTGAGTTTTAATATAATACCAGCTATTTCATATTTGTTTGACAGTATATCGATGTATTTGAACTTATTAGGGACTTTTGGAGACTGATTTTTAATATAGCAATGTATTGAAATTGAACAGTGGCGTATTTACAACTATTCATTGTATTATGGGCAAAATTATGTGGAATACAAGCATTTAGAGAACGATTCATTGAATACTAAGTTATGTTAATTGAATACTAGCAATTATACAGTTATTCAATTATTTTGTATTGTATTTAACACGAATACAAGACTTTGATCTTGTTTATACCAAGGCATTTCAACATAGTATTAGAACTAAATAACTTTCATTTGTTGTTTCAATGTACTTTAGCCGAAAACAGATATTTGGCAATCTATTCGAGACATATGATTAAGTTTTAAGATAATACTCGCTATTATCTTTTTAACAGTATTTCAATGTATTTGAACTTATTAGGGACTTTTAGAGATTGATTTCTGATATATCAATGTATTTGAGTTGAATAATGGTGTATTTGAAAGTATTCATTGTATTAACTACGAATTCAAGTCGAATACAAGTATTTAGAAAATGATTCGCATAATAAGTTATTTTAACTTAATACTAGCAATTATACCTTTATTCAATGATTTGTGATTGTATTTGAAAAGAATAGAAGCAATTAGACTTTTATTTTATCTTATATATCGATGCATTTTAATATATTACTTGAATTAAACTACCTTCATTTGTTTTATCGATGGCTTTTACTCGAAAACTGGTATTCGGCAATTTGTTCGAGACAAATGATTGAGTTTTAATATTATACCAGCAACTATATTTTTTTTGACAGTTGTTGACGTAGGATGTGGGGATCCCGAGAAACACCAAAGAAAGAGAGTTCCGGAAGACGGCGGCGCGCAAAGGAGGTGGTGAGCCTGTTAATAGAGGCTCAGGGAGAAGATTTAGAGCGAAGCAACCAGAAAAGCACACAGAGATTTGAGGTGGTTCAGGGAGGAAATCCCCTACGTCCACCGGACGATCAGCGAACAAGTTTCACTAATAAGAAAATGATAGCCTTTAAGGCTGTACAATGCTTTTAGAAGAGTCAAAGAAGAAGAAGAAGAGGGAGAAGAAGAAGGAGCCAGATACTCCTCAGCCGGAGTCCTGTTACAATCGAAAAATCCTCTTGGCGAGAGAGAGTCTCGCTGCCCGGTGCCTCTTTTGTGTATCCCCTCTTTCTCTTGCTCCTCTCTTTCTCTTGCTGCTCCCTTTCTCTTGCTGCTCCCTTTTTCTTGCTACCGTCCTGTGTATGGAACTGTTCAGTGGTTTTTATAGATGTGTGGCGTGTGCAGCTCCACGCTGTTTTTCCGGAGAAAAGGTGATGGATGAGCTCTGAGCGCCGCTTGTCTGTCACCGGAGAGGTCCGCAGCTGTACGAGGAGGATGTTGGCTTTAAATGCTGGTACCTCCGTTTGGAAAGAGCGCCCGTACGGAGAGCGGCGCGGTTAGGTGAAGTTGATCGTGACAGGCATTACCTCGTACCCTCGTGCCCGAGGTTATGGGGGATTTATCTTGGGTCGTCGTGGACGATGGTTGGTTGAATCCTCGTGCCCGAGGTTTGACCTGGGTCAAGGATCCAGCAAAACCTGAAGCTGAGTCAGCAAATCAAATCAATCGAGTACAAACCTGACGGGCGCCACGTGTTCGGCCAGGATGCAGCGCAGGAACCACGTGTTAACAACAGTATATCGATATATTTGAACTTGTTAAGAATTTTTAAAGACCGATTTCTATTATATCAATATATTTGAATTGAATAGTAGTGTATTTACAACTACTCATTGCATCAGCATCGAATTCAAGAAATACAAGTATTTAGAAAATGATTCATTGCATAATAAGTTATTTTTACTAAATACGAGCAATTATACGACTATTCAATGATTTCTTATTGTATTTGAAAAGACTATAAGCATTTAGACTTTGATCTTATTTATATTAAGGCATTTTAACATAGTAGTACTAGGATTGAACAACTTATATTTGTTGTATCGACATATTTTAGCTGAAAATAAGTATTTGGCAATCTATTTGAGACATATGATTAAGTTTTAATATAGTTCCAGCAATTACATATCTTTTGATGGTATATTATTCTTTTTCAACTTTTTAGGCACTTTTAGACCTTCATTTATGACATATCAAATTGAATAGTAATATTTTTACAACTATTCATTGCATTAACGCTGAATTTAAGCTGAGTACATGCATTTAGAGAATAGTTCATTGCATATTATGTTATTTTAACGAACACTAGCGGTTGAACGACTATGCAATGATTTTTAATTGTATTTGAAAAGAATACATGGAATTAGAGTTTAATCATATCTATATCAAGACATTTTAACATAGTACTAGAATTAAACAATTTATATTTATTGTATCACCGAATTTTAGCCAAAAGTTTGAATTTGGTGATCTACTCGAGACTTATATGAGTTTTGATATAACGAACGATTCATGACAATATATCAATATATTTGAACTTATTAGGGACTTTTAAATATTGAATTCTTACATATCAATATATTGAAATTGAATAGCGACATTTTTATAACTTTTCATTGCGTTAACACCTTTTTAACGAAGATATTTGGCGATCTACTTGAAACATATGATTGAATTTTAATATAATACTAGCAATTACATATTATTTTGACAGTAAATTGATGTATTTGAACTTATTAAGGACTTTTAGAGATTGATTTCTGACATATCAATGTATTTGAATTGAAAAGTGGCGTATTTACAACAATTCATTGATTAACGACGAATTTAAGTCGAATACAAGTATTTAGAGAATAATTGATTGCATAATAAGTTATTTTAAAGGAAAACTAGCAATTATACGACTATTCAATGATTGTTTGTTGTATTTGAACAGAATATAAGCTTTTAGACCTTGATCATGTTTATATCAAGGTATTTAACATAGTACTAAGATTAAATATCTTACATTTGTTGTATCAATGTATTTTAGTTAAAAAAAGGTATTTGGCGATCTATTCGAGATATATGTCTGAGTTTTAAGGTAATAGGAGTAATTACACATCTTTTTGACAGTATATCTATGTATTTTAACATATTATGCACATTTAGAGAATTGTGATATATCAATATTTTTGAGTTGAATAATGGCGTTTATGCAACGTTTCATTGTATTAACGCCAAATTCATAACGAATATGAGCATTTAAAGAATGATTCATTGCATATAATAAGTTATTTTAACTAAATACTTGAATTTATATGATTATTCAATTAGTTTTGATTGTATTCGAAAAGAATACAAGCAATTAGACTGGGATCTTGTCTACATCAAGGTATTTTAACTTAGTATTAGGATTAAACAACTTTTATTTATTCTACTGATATATTTTAGCAGAAAATAGATATTTGACGATCTATTCGAGACGTATGATTGAGTTTTAAAATAATTGCAGCAATTACGTATCATTTTGATCATATATCGATGTATTTCACATTATTTAGTTTTAGAAACTGATTTATGATATATCAATGTACTTGAACAGAGCAGTGACCATTTTACAACTATGCATTGCATTAACGCCGATTTCATGCCGAATACAACCATTGAGGAAACAATTCATTACATAATAAGTTATTTTATCTGAATACTAGTAATTATATGACAATTCAATGATTTTTGACTATCTTTGAAAAGAAAACAACCATCTAGATTTTGAGCTTGTTTATATTAAGGTATTTTAATGTAGTACAGGGATTAAACAACTTTCGTTTGTTGTATCGATGGATTTTTGCCAAAAATAGGTATTTGGTGATCTATTATAGATATATGATTGAGTTTTAATATAATACCAATTATAACATATCTTTTTGAAAGTATATCGATATATTTGAACTTATTAGGGTCTGAGATTGATTTTGAAATATTAATGTATTTGAATTGAATAGTGGGTATTTACAACTATTCATTGCATTATCGGCAAATTCAAGCCGAATAAAAATATTTAGAGTACGATTTAGTGAATAATAAGTTATTTTAATTGAATACTAGAAATTATACTAACATTCAATGATTTTTGATGGTATTTGAAAAAATACAAGCAATTAGACTTTGATCTTGTCTGTATAAAGACATTTTAACATAATATTGGATTAAACAACTTTTATTTGTTGAATCGATGTATTTCAACTGAAAATAGGTATTTGGCAATCTATTCGAGAGATATGATTGTGTTTTAATGAAATACCAGTAATTACACATCTTTCTGAAAGTATATCGAAGTATTTGAACTTATTAGGGATTTTTAGAGACTCATTTCTGATATATCAGTATATTTGAATTGAATAGTGGATATTTACAACTATTCATTGTATTATCGGCGAATTGAAGCCGAATACAAGCATTTAGATAATGATTCATTAAATAATAAGTTATTTTAATTGAATAGTAGAAATTATGCCACTGTTCAATGATTTTTATTGTATTTGAAAAGCATATGAACAATTAGACTTTGATCTTATCTGCATCAAAGCATTTTAACATAGTACAGGGATTAAACAACTTTCATTTGCAGTATCGATGAATTTCAGCCAAAAATAGATATTTGACAATCTATTTGAAGCATATAATTGAGTTTTAATGTAATACCAGCAATTACATATCTTTTTGATTGTATATCGATGTATGTGACTTATAAAGGACTTTTAGAGACTGATTTATGACATATCAATGTATTTAAATTGAATAATGGTATTTACAACTATTCATTACATTATCAGTAAATTAAAGTCGAATACAAGCATTTAGAGAATGATTCATTGAATAATAAGTTATTTTAATTGAATACTAGAAATTATAATTCAACGGTTTGATTATATTTGAAAAGCATACAAGTAATTAGACTTTGATCTTGTCTGTAGGCATTTTAACATAGTACTGGGATTAAACAACTTTCATTTATTGTATCTATCAATTTTAGAGAAAACACTTATTTGGCATTCGAGACATATGATTGAGTTTTAATATAATACCAACTATTACATATCTTTTTGGCTGTATATTGATGTATTTGAACTTATTAGAGACTTTTAGAGATTGATTTCTGACATATCAATGTATTTGAATTGAATATTGGTGCATTTACAACTATTCATTATATTAACGACTTATTCACGTCGAATACTAGCATTTAGAGAACGATTCATTACTTAATAAATTATTTTAATTGAATACTTGCAATTATATGACTATTTAATTATTTTTTATTGTATTTGAAGACAAAATAAGCTTTTAGGCTTTGATCGTGTTTATATCAGGGCATTTTAACATAGTACTGAGATTAAACAACTTACATTTGTTGTATTGAAGCATTTGGCGATCTATTCTAGATATATGATTGAGTTTTAATATAATACCAGCAATTACGTATCTTTTTGATAGTACATCGATGTATTTCACCTTATTAGGCAGTTTTAGAGTCTGATTTGAGACATATCAATGTTTTCGAGTTGAATAATGGCATGTTTACAAGTATTCATTGCATTAACACCAAATTCACGACGAATACAAGCATTTATAGAATGATTCATTTTAAAAAAGTTATTTTAACTAGCAATTATACGACTATTCAACATTTTTTTACTATATTCGAAAAGAATACAAGCAATTAGACTTGAATCTTGTCTACATTAAGGCATTTTAACATAGTATTAGGATTAAGCATCTTTCATTTGTTCTGTCGATATATTTTAGCCGAAAATAGACATCTGGCTATCTATTCGAGATATGTGATTGTGTTTTAATATAATACCGATAATTATATATCTTTTTTAATAGTATATCGATGTATTTCACATTATTAGTTAGTTTTAGAGACCAATTTATGATATATTAATGTACTGAAACTAAGTAGTGGCATTGTTACAACTATGCATTTCATTAACACTGATTTCACATCGAATACACCATTTAAAGAACAATGCAATGCATAATAAGTTATTTTACCTGACTACCAGCAATTATACATCTAATCAATGATTATTTATTATATTTAAAAAGAATACAAGCAATTAGACTTTAAACTTGTCTATATCAAGGCATTTTAATAGTACTGGGATGAAACAGCTTTTGTTTATTGTATCGATAGGTTTTAGTCAAAAACAGGCACTTGAAGACTTTTTCAAGACTTATGATTGAGTTTTAATATAATACCAGCAATTATAATATAATACATTAGTTGTATTGATGTATTTTTGCTAAAAATAGGTATTTGGCCATCAATTCAAGACATATGAATAAGATTTAATTTAGTACCAGCAATTACACATTTTTTTGATAGTATATCAATGTATTTGAACTTATTAGGGACTTTTACAAACTTATTTCTGATATATCAAAGTATTTGAATTGAATATTAACGTTTTTACAACTATTCTTCGCATTAACATCAAGCCGAATACATATTTTTATTGAATATTAGCTGTCATATGACTATTTAGTAATTTTTTATTGTATTTTAAAAGAATACAAGGAATTAGACTTAACAACGAATGTATCTTGCTTTGAATAATGATGTCTTAGTATTTGAATTGAGTAGTGACGTCTTTAAAATTTTTCATTGCATTAACAATAAATTCAAGCCGAATACAAGTATTTAGAGGACAATTCATTATAGAATAAGTTAACTTAGTTGAATACTAGCAGTTATACGACTATTTAAAGATTTTTGATTGTATTTAAAAAGAATATAAGCATTTAAAATTTGATCTTATTTATATCAAAGATTTTAACATATTACTAAGGTGAAACATTTTACATTTACTATATCGATGTATTTTTGCTGAAAACTAGTGTTTGCCGATATGTTCGAGACATACGAATGAGTTTTAATTTAATATCAGTAATTACATATTTGTTTGACTGTATATCAATGTATTTTAACTTATTGGGAATTTTTAGAGGCTAATGTTTGATATACCAATATATTTGAATTTAATAGTAGCTTTTTTACAAATATTCTTCACATTAACATCAAATTTAAGCCGAATACAAGTATTTAGAGAATGACTTATTGCATAATAAGTTATTTTAATTGAATATTAGCTATTATTACATGATTATTTAATAATTTTTTATTGTATTTGAAAACAATACAGGGAATTAGGCTTTGATCTTACTTATATTATGGTGTTTTAACATAGCACTGAGATTAAGCAACTTTTATTTGTTTTATCAATAGATTTTAGTAAACAACAGGTATTTGGCTATCTATTCGAGACATATGATAGAGTTTTAATGTAATACTAATAATTACATATCTTTTTTTATAGTATATCGATGAATTTGAACTATTAGGGACTTTTAAAGACTGTTTCTGACATATCAATATATTTGAATTTAATAGTGGGTTTTGACGATTATTCTTTGCATTAACGTTGAATTCAAGTCAAATACAAGCATTTAGAGAATGTTGTAATGCATAATAAGATATTTTAATTGAATAGTAATAATTATATAATAATTCAATAATTTTTTATTGTATTTGAAAAGAATACAAACATTTAGACAATATTTATATGAAGGCATTTTAACAGAGTACTTGGATGAAATAACTTACATTTGTTGTATCGATGTATTTTAGCTTAAAACAGGTAGTTAGCATTATATTCAAGGTATATGAATGAATTTTAATATAATACCTATAATTACATATTTTTGTGGTAGTATATCAATGTATTTGAACTAATTAGAGACATTTAGAGACTGATTTCTGATTTATCAATGTATTTAAATCGAATAGTGGCATTTTTATTGTAATTCATTGCATTAACAATGAAGTTAAGCCGAATACAAGCATTTAGATGATGATTCATTACACAATAAGTTAATTTAGTTGAATACTAAAAGTTATACGACTATTTAATGATTTTTTGTTGCATTTGAAAAGAATACAAGCATTTAGAATTTGATCTTATTTATATTAACGCATTTTAACATTGTACTATGATGAAACAACTTACATTTATTGTATCGATACATTTTAGCCGAAAATAAGTATTTGGCGTTCTATTCGAGACATATGATTGAGTTTTAATATAATACCAGTAATTACAAATCTTTTTGATAGTATATTGATGTATTTGGACTTATTAGGGAATTTTACAGACTGATTTCTAACATATAAAGGATTTTGAATTTAATAATGGCGATTTTACAACTATTCATTTCATTAACTTCGAATTCAAGCCGAATATAAGTATTTAAAGAATGATTCATTGCATAATAAATTATTTTAACTAAATACTAGCAATAATATGACTACTTAAAAATTCTTGATTGTATTTGAAAAGAATACAAGCATTTAGACTTTGATCTTTTTTTTTTTTTTTTTTTTTTTTTAGACTTTGATCTTGTTATATAAAGGTCTTTTAACATAGTACTAGGATTAGACAAATTCTAATTATGGTATCGATGTATTTTAGTCAAAAATAAATTTTTGACGTTCTATTCGAGATATTTAATTGAGTTTTAACTTAATACCAACAATCACATATCTTTTTGACAGTATATCTATGCATTTAACCTTATTCGGCAGTTTAAGAGACTGATTTATAACATATCAATATATTGAATTAAATAGTGGCATTTTTATAACAATGCATTGCATTAATGTCATCTTCAAGCCGAATTCAAGCATTTAGAGAATGATGCATTGCATAATAAATTATTTTAACTTAATACTAGCAATTAGAATGCTATTTAATATTTTTTTATTGTACAACTTTTTATTGCATCAATGCTAAATTCAAGCCGAATACAAGCATTTAGAGAACAGTTCAGTACATAATAATTTATTTTAACTGAATACTGATAATTTTACTACTATTCATTAATTGTTTATTGTATTTGAAAAGAATACAAGTAAAAAGAATTTGATAATGTCTATATCAAGATATTTTAACATAATACTAGAATTAAACAACTTTCATTAATTGTATCAATATATTTTAGCCTAAAATAAGTATGTGGTGATCTATTCGAGATATATAATTGTGTTTTAATATAATACCAGCAATTATATTTCTTTTTTGGTAGTATATCGATGTATTTCAGCTTATTAGTGACTTTTAGAGATTGATTTCTGATATATCATTATATTTGAATTGAATAACGATTTTTTTACAACTATTCATTGCATTAACAGTTTTAGAGATTAATTTCTGATATATCATTCATTGAATAGTAGCTTTTTTACAATATTTTATTGCATTAACACTGAATTCAAGTTGAATACATGTATTTAGAAAATGATTCATTGCATAATAAGTTATTTTCATTGAATACTAGCAGTAATATGACAATGATTTTTTATAGCATTTAAAAAGAATACATGGTTTTTTAATATAGTACTAGGTTTAAACATTTTATATTTGTTGTATCAATGAATTTTAGACGAAAATACGTATATGGCGATCTGTTCAATATATGTGATAGAGTTTCAACATAATACCAGTAATTACTTAAATGTTTGAAAGTATATTAATATATTTCAACTTATTAAGGACTTTAGAGACTAATTTGTGACATATTATTATATTTGAGTTAAATAGTGCATTTTTACATCTATTCATTGCATTAATATCGAATTCAGGCAGAATACAACCATATTGAGACAATTTATTACATGATAAGTTATTTTAACTAAATACTTATAATTATATGATAATTCAATGAATTTTAGTTGTATTTGAAAAGAGTACATGCAATTAGACTTTGATCTTATTTATATTATGATATTTTTGTATAGTACAAGGATTAAACAACTTTCGTTGGTTATATCAGTATATTTTAATAGTAAACAAATATTTAGTGATCTATTCAAGACTTATGAATTAGTTTTAATATCGTACTAGAAATCTTTTTGATAATATATCGATGTATTTGAACTTATCTAACAAATCATTATTTTTGAATTGAATAGTAGTGTTTTTACAACTATTCATTGTGTTAACATTGAATTTAAGCCGAATAAAAGCATTTAGAGAATGATTCATTATATAATAAGGTATTTTAACTGAATATAAATAATTATATGACTATTCAATGATTTTTTATAGTATTTGAGAAGAATACAAGCATTTAAACTTTGATCTAGTTTATATCATTGTATTTTAACATATTACTAGGATAAAATAACTTACATTTGTTGTATCGATGTATTTGGTCGAAAACAAAAATTTGATAATTTATTCAAGACATATGAATGAGTTTTAATATAATACTAGTAATTACATATATTTTTGATAGTATACCTATATATTTCAAGTTAAGATACTTTTAGAGACTGACTTGTGAGATACCAATATTTTCAAGTTAAATAGTGGTATTTTTATAACTATTTATTGCATTATTGTAGAATTTACACTGTATACAAGTATTTAAAAAATAGTTTATTACATAATTAGTTATTTTAATTGAATACTAGCAGTGATATGACTATTCAATGATTTTTGATTGTATTTGAAAAGAATATAAGCAATTAGACAAGGATCTTGTTAACATAAAAGCATTTTTATGTAGTACTAGGACTAAATAACATCCACTTATTGTGCCGATGTATTTTAATCGAAAATAGATATTTGGCAATCTATTTCAGACATATGATTGAGTTTTATTATAATACCAGCAGGTATATATTTTTTTGAAAGTAAATCGATGTATTTCATGTTATTAGCCTGTTTTAGAGACTGATTTGTGTTATATCAATATATTTGAATTGAATAGTAATATTTACAACTATTCATTACATTAACGACCAATTCAAGCTGAATACAGAATGTCGGGAATGATTCATTGTATAATAGGTTATTTTAATTGAATTTTAATAATTATACGACTACTATTCAATGATTTTGTTTTATATTTGAAAAGAATAGAAATAATTTGACTTTGATATTATTTATATCAAGATATTTTAACATAGTACTAGAATTAAAAACTAATATAGGTTGTATTATATATTTTAGCCAAAAAATAGATATTTGGCGATTTATTCAAAATATATGATTATTTTTTAATATAATACAAGTAATTACAAATTTTTTGATAGCATATCGATGTATTTCAGCTTATTAGTGTCTAGAGACTGATTTCTGATATATCATTATATTTGAATTAAATAGTGACTTATTTACAACTATTTAATAGCAAATTTAAGCCGAATACAAGTATTTAAAGCACTATTTATTGCATAATAAATTATTTTAATTGAATACTAGCAATGATATAACTATTCAATGATTTTTGATATATTTGAAAAGAATATAAGAAATTAAACTTTGATCTTGCTTATATCAAAGCATTTTAGCATAGTACTAGAATTAAATAATTTAAATTTATTGTGTCAATGAAGTTTAGATGAAAGTAGATATTTGACGATCTATTCGATATATATAATTGAGTTTTAATATAATGCCAGCAATTACTTACTTCTTTGATAAATATATTTAAACTTATTAGGGACTTTTAGAGAATTATTTATGACATATAAATTTATTTGAATTAAATAATAGCGTTTCTACAACTATTTATTGCATTAATATCGAATTCACGCAGAATACAATCATTTAGAGAATGATTCATTGCATAATAAGTTATTTTTACGAAATACTAGCAACTATACGACTATTCAATCATTAAGCTGAATACAGGTATTTAGAGAAAGATTCATTACACAATAAGTTAATTTAGTTAAATACTAGTAGTTATACGACTATTTAATGATTTTTTATTATATTTGAAAGGAATACAAGTATTTAAATTTTGATCTTATTTATATTAATGATTTTAATATAGTACTATGATGAAACAACTTACATTTATTGTATCAATGTATTTTAGCTGAAAATAAATATTTGATAATTTATTCGAGATATATGAATGAGCTTTAATATAATATCAGTAATTTTTTGTAAGTAACTCTAGAAAGATCTATTTTCAATCTTAATACTAAAAATTTAGAGAATCATTTTTTTCTCTACTGAGTCGCACATAAATAATAATAAGAAATAGCTAATTTGAGTGTCCCCAGGGTGTTGATTAAATAGTTTAAATTAAAAAAACCATCTAAACCTACTAAATTTAGTCAGTTTAATTTATTCTTGCTTTAAACTAAATGCAACATTTTTAAAGTCATATAGGACCCGTTTGGCTCAACACAGCCCTCAAGTTTTATTTTTTATTTGGTATATATTTTTAATTAAACTTATATAAAATTTATTTTATACCCTAGCTCATATTAATTCTTACATAATATTACTTTATTTTTTATTTTACAATTCTTAATAAATCAAACTTTATCAAAATCTTGTATAATTTTTTAACATAATTAATTTATTTTATTTTTTATCATATAACAATTTACAACAAGTTCAATATCATTCAATTCCTTGAAGTCATAGGGTAATATTAAGTAGATTTACGATTTTAAAAATTTTTTAACTATCCTTGAGGTTGACATGTATATTTTAATCAGGCTCTTCTATTAATTTTTTAAAAAAACTAAAATTGCTACTATATTTTCTTCCTACCTCTCTCTTTCACTCACATCCTCATCCTGGCTGCAGGGCCGATAGTGCTGACGAGTGCAAGGTCGTTGTCATATAGGACCTTTGCCTCATGTGTGCGCCTGCACAGGGAGATACCATGCACTCGTAGGGGTCACATGTTATCGTAACAATATGAGATGAAAAAAGAGAGTATATGAAAAGGATCTAATTAAAATATTAATGTCAATTTCAAGGACTTTATTAAAAAAATTGAAATCATTGATCTACTTAATTTTTTTTTAATAAAAAAGAGGGAGATTTTATTCATAGGGCCCCAATCCGCCAACAAGGCAAATATTTTTGGCTCATGTCAATACATGACAAAGAGTGAGGCCCAAGGCCCAATACATGAAAATTACATCTTAAGCAAAGCAAGCCAAGCTACATACATATAGGCCATTGGCCCAGTAAAAAAACAAGCCGTGAATAGAGGCCCAGTGGTTTCAGGCCCAGCTGATCAAGCCCAAACAGCAAGGCCCAAAAGATTGTAAGGCCTTCTAAAGGCCATTTGGAAAGGATTTAGGGAAGCCCAGCCCATGATCATACAAACAAAACGTGGGCCCTTTAGGAAGCCCATACCGAAGGTAGTTCAAGCAATAAAGGAGGGCCCAAGAGAAGCCCCAGATAGAAGTAGAGCCCATCTAACATGGGCCACAGTGGAAGTCCCATGCAGAATGGGGCCCAGCATACAATGGGTTTTAAACTGGGCCAAAGCCCAGGGCGAGTGGACCTGCAGCCCATGAAAATGAGCCAACAGGACAAATAGGTAAAGCCCATTCAGTGAACCTAAAGATAGATGGGCTAAAGCCCAACAGTAGATATGATTTGGCTAAGAGGTGGGCCTGAATAAAAGGCCCAGTAATGCCATAATTTGAAAGTCCAACCTAAAAAGCCCAGGAATCAAACAGGGCCAATAGTAGGCCCATCCAGATACCAATGGCCCAGGACAAGACCAAAGCCCAAACTATGATCCAAAGGAGCTAGGCCCACTAACCTAAGGAAGGGGAACCCCATAGGTAAGAGAAGCCCAATTTTTAAGGTGGGAGCAATACACTCTGTAAAGCCCAACCTAAAGAGATAGAAAGGGCCAACAAAGAAGGCCCAAATGAGGCCCCGTAATAAAGCCTATTTAACATGGCCCAAACTAATTAGTCCATGCAAAATGGAGCCCAGTTCTTGGTAATTTTTTTAAAAAACAGCAAGTAGGGAAAAGACTAGGCCGAGGCCGAGAGGGGATTGAGGGCATATGCAGCCCAGAAAAACCAGACGCCCAAGGTTTGATGGCCAGCCGAGAGGCCCAGCTGCCATTGGGCCCAATGGGCCACAAGGAGGGAAGGCAGCACCGCACAGCTCGCTGCCACGTGGCGCACGAAGAGGGATTCCCGCCCAGTCCACTCGCACGCTGGCCACCTTCACACGCTGCAGTCAGGCACAGATGGGAAATGGCGCCCAGGATCGCGAGCCCCACCATTGACTATCGGAACACGCTGAACGCGGCTGGTTCGCGGGTTGGCTGCAGCGGCGTCGACGGAGAAAATCTGGCCGTGGAAGAGAGAGTCTCCGGTGAAGAATTCTGGCAGCGGGAAAGCCGACAGCGGGAAGGCCGGTAGCGGAGGACGTAAAGCTCGCAGGGGGGGACCGACGACCTCCAGGGAGGTTTGGGCCCGCTGTGAGTGAAAATGGGAGGCGCGCAACTCCCGTTCACTCACGTCGGCCCGCCAACAGCCTACAAACGATCCAGCTGGCGGCGGCGCAGATCTGATCAGCAGACAAGGCCGGCAAACACCCCACAGGGAGAGAGGCGGATGGGACGTGGGTTCGGCGGCGAGGAAGCAATCATGTGACAAGAGAGTAATCGCCAGTGATGTTCTAATAGAAAGGAATTACTGAGGCAAAGTGCGGCTCTTGGCAGGCTTTTAGGCAAAATAATGAGTGGTGAGAGAGGCACATGAATGAATCGTCCCACATCGAAAAGGGATGGAGATCCTGGGCTGTATAAGTAGATAATGTGATCTCAAATGATAGACGCCTGTGGCCGAAGAGGGCGGGGAGTGATCTGAGGCAAAGTCTGGCTCTTGGCAAGCTTCTAGGCCAAATAATGAGTGGTGAGAGGGGCACAAGATGAGGGGCCTTTTGGGGCAAAATTGTGATGCTAGTGATGAAAAACTTCATAGTTGAGCGTGTTTAAGATGGAGTAGCATTGGGATGAGTGATCTCCTGGGAAGCGCTCACGCAGGTTTCCTAAAGCCAAAGCGGACAATACCTCTACAATAAGATCACGGGACATTACAAATCAACCCAGTAATTTTTCCGACGTTAACGTCGGTCCTGGGAGACAAGGCTCGCCGGACAGGGGCACAGAACGCCTCCTTGTTTCCAGCAGCACCGAGCCACTCTACCTCCCAGCATAGAAGAGTCTCGGGATCAGCATACCTGCTGCAGCTCTCCACCACCTGCCAAGCCCTGTCGGAAGACCTACAAGCAACGCCTGTCGTCGGAGGGAAGGCCACCACCGGGAGCCTCCGGTAGCCCCAACCTCCAGAACTAAGCCTTTAGCCTCTTCCTCTTCCAGCAGCACCGAAGAATAGCATGGAACCACCAAGGATAGGGGAGTAACATGGAAGGAAAGTGAGAATAAAAAAAAAGGGAGAGGTTTTCTGGCGACTGTCGATGGCAGCTCCTGCCCGCGGCCAGAATCTTCAAGCTTTTTAGTGAGAGAAGCTCTTCAAAATTGAGAATCTAGAGAGAGAAAATTTAGGGAAGATCATTAACCTACTTGATATTATCTTTTAGTTTTATAAATCTAAATAATATTTACTTTCCAATAAGGGTGAAATATAATTAATTTTAAAATTAAAATTTCTGATTAATATGACATAAAAATATTTAATTATATGAAAATTTTAAAACATTAATAAAATAATATATGAGTTTTTTTAAGACTTTAAGCCTACAAAGCAAAATAGCACTCATTTGCACTATGCTCGATTTCAACCCTAACGCGCTTGCATTGGAGAGCGAATGAATATGGGAAAGAGCGGGAGGAAATCGAAGACTGCTCGAAAGCAACGACGCCTTCCTTTTTCCTCCGGCGGGGATGCAGATGAAGGCGATAGCGGCGAGTTCCTACCCTCTTCTGCCTATGACCTTGCGGGGGACGATAGAGAACGCAGCGACGGCAGTGGCAGCGGAGCAAGGGGAGTCGCCGAAGAGAAAGATGATTTTGGAGACGAAGGCACGGATGGAATAGAAACGACGGTGGGCGTTCCTTCGAAGTTCGATCTCTACCAAAAATCGGTTCAGGTGCGATGTTCTGTAAAAGAAACTTGAGCCACTCTGATTTAGTTTTGTCTGGCATTTATTATTCCGAGATTTATGTCATTGGAATTTTGGGTCCTGGGGCGATTTTCTTGTTGTAGTCCCCGAAGGGAGACATAAGCTACTTGAAGAAGTTTTTCCTTATGTACGTGGGTGGGAGACAGCCACTTCACTTACAAGAAGATTTCTGCGGCACTGCACTTCTCAGGTTTCTAGCACCAAACTGATTTAATGCGATTATACTGCTTTTGTTAGTTTGATTAGGATGACTACTGATGTTTATTTAATGCAATTTGATGTTGGGGGTCACTCCTTTCAAGAACAAAGAGGAGGCCGAACGGGGTTTGCTGAAGAAAGCCTCTTCCAAGAAGTTTGTCATCGAAGAAAGCTTCATGAAGACTTGGATGAAGGCTGAAACCTTAAACCAAGGGTTTATCAATGGATCGTCAGAAACATTAATCGACTTCAATGATCTGGCTGATGTTTGACAATCTTGAATGAAGAAGAGTCAACGAATGGAGTTTCAATGAACCAAGGTTTAGCTTTTGATGCAAAGCAAACCTCGGGCCGAAGGAAACACTGTCAAGAACTAGTTTTTTCGGAAACCTTTTAAAGAGTGGCACCTAACCATGAATTTATCGAGAAATATTTCCTTAACTTGTATTGGATGCTCGTTTCTAGAATTTTAGGGAATCTCATACGGTTATGAGAGACTAGGCATGTGGACCTGTAAATGATTATGAAGAAGGGTCACATCATCCCATTAGTGAACTGTTATTGGAAGTGCCTACATAAGACAACAACACACATGGGCACTATTGGAAGATCATGTTGAAAATTGTTACTACTTCTAGTTATAAAAGGAGCAGTGGCATGGAGGTGTCGTTAATGCTGCTTATGGAAAACTTTGCTATATTGGAGTCATAGGTCCACTGTGAATAGCATCTGAAGATATTTGTTGGGAGGTTAAGTCGAACGACTATGAAGCACGACTATGGTAAGTAATATGGATATAATACAATATGAATACAATGATACACCAAACTTAAAAAAGTAAGATACAGATACATTAGAATATAATTGTTATATATGTGAGTATAATATGTCATATTTTCATGTTTAATATATAACTTTATGGTAGATCAGAATGATTTATATATCTTGTTACTATAAATTTTAAAAATAATTTTTAATTTTTTTAAAATTAATTATAATTTTTTAAACGTTCTTAGTATTAGTAAAAGCAATATTATTATGAATAATTAAATTTTAAAAGTTTTAAATTTAAAATAATATCATAAAGTTTATTTAATTGTTTTTCAACTTGTCACAGATTATCTAAGTGAGATAACAGTTTAAATATATATATCAGTAGATTAGTTTCAGCTTCAATTTAAATCTGATCCAAATCAATTAGCTCGATACAAATGAGATATAATTGATAACAATACAGATGTTTTGACATAAACACAGATGTGCTGACCTAACTAAAGTAGAAATATGCTCTCCTTTTTTTTTAGTGTTTGACTAAATAAATAGATAAAATAAAAAATTAATATCCTATTATTTTCTTAATATAAACTTGATTAAGATAAAAAAAACATCAACGTCCAACAAAAGTAAAGCAATATCGATTGAGGTAGAAAAACAAAAATGTAACTAGTGTCTATAAGACTGCAAAAAAATATGCTAAAGTTAATAATGTAGCAACTTGCATATATCAAATTTTATTTTACTATCGAAATATTAGCGTATGTGAAGCTTTATGCGACTTCAATTACGTGAGCCTAATGTATCTTAATTTTAACATTCGAGTTTATATATGAGTTGTATTTTATGTGTGAGATATTTTTTATTTTTTAGCGTGTGGGTCAGACTGACTGTTTTAACATTTTTCTATAATTAGAAGTATCGAAACATATCAGACAAGTATCAGATTTTAAAAAAATAAAAATAAAAATTGATACATCATGTGGCATATTAGATACGTATCAGTAGAGCATTGGAGAATATTAGTATCTGATTTAGATATGATACAGATACATTAAATTTTACGAAATATCAGTATTTCATAGTCCAATGGTGTTGATTTGAAGCAGGGTTCTTCCAATTTTCAAGCTTTGTTATCATTGTTGTTAAAGAAGAAGAAAAACAAAGAGGTTTTTGTTTTTATCTGGGTAGTTAGACTTAAAGTATATTCGAAAGAAAGTTGGTATTGCACCAATTGAAGATAAACTCAGAGAAAGTCGGCTTGGATGATTTGGACCTATAAATCGCAGGCCAATTAAAGCTCCAGTTAGAAAAATCGAGTTATTGGATCTTGCTCATATACAAAGAGGAAGAGGAAGACCAAAGAAGACATGACAAGAAACTATAAGGAGTGATCTTAGTTACTTAGACTAAGATAAGTAATATGCCCACTGATATGATTTCATTATTCAAAAGTTTGGAGCAGGAAGATATATTTTTGGATTGCTAACGACTTAAATGCATGTTACTTTATGTTGTTGGCTTCTAGCTTTTTGTGCTGTACTATTCTTAGTTGGATTTTCTACACTTAGAATCAAAATCTTATTGTTCCTAGGTATTTTGTTTTAGTTGTTTCCCATTTTTGATTACTTTGTTACATGTGACTAAATTGGGTTATTTTATCCACTTTGAAAAAGTGAAATAAATTAAGCATTTGGCTAAAAATGCCGTGGCTAGTACACCTGAGGTTTCATTATTTACTTGCTAAAACCTTGATATAAACTTTTTAACAATCGAAGAGTTGTCAGATAAATTTGCCATATTTGGTTTTCCCATGCTAGAATAACCACATTATGGCTAAAAAACCAATAACCAAGTTATCAACAGGGTTTTGTTTGCAAGGCTAAGCATGTCTAATGTTTCCAGTTCTGAGTGGCTGCGCAGCGATTTAAGAAGAACAGTTGTTGGTTTGGATTTGGATCTTGAGGCTCTTAATTGGTGCTTAGAGAATAATATTAGTAAGATTTGTTCTAACGGATCTTCAAGGATATCCTTATTCCATGGTAACGTTTTGCATCCTTTCAAGGCTAACAAGGTTAAGCATCCATTCGATCCTACTAGAAATGTAGAGTCTATGGGCCTAAACAAGCAAAAGGATTGTTCCGAAATAGCCAAGCTGCTTAATGAAACTGGTTCTAGTTCTCCTGCATGCTTTACCATGGAAGAAGCTACACTGCCTCCTAAAGATATAATATGTGCGCTAAATTATAGTTGCTGTTGTCTCCAACGACGGATAGACTTAATCAGGTACTTCAAGCACACATTAAATGCCTTATCAAAAAAGGGTGGCATATTCGTCATGGACTTGTATGGGGGCACATCCTCAGAGCGCAAGTTGCAACTTAAGAGAAAATTCTCCAACTTTACAGTGAGTATTTTCTGTTGTCATTGTGGCATTGAATTTTAATATTATCTTGTATGTTAGGTTACTGTCTATGTCTTTCTGCAGTATATTTGGGAACAAGAAGAATTTGATATTATAAGCCGCAGAACAAGAATCAGCCTACATTTTCATCTTGGAAAGAAGCATATATTGAGACATGCATTTTCATATGACTGGCGCCTGTAAGTAATACTTCTTTTCTTACGAGTTTAAGGAACAGGATGATGATGCACTGAGGAGCAATGAAAAGGGAATTTGCTTCTCTGTTTTTGAGTTTGACCTAAACTTGTACTAGGGCTAGTTTAATTGAGGCTTAATTTGTCTTCTGCTTTAGCTGGGCCTGAGTTTTGGATTGTATCAAGAGTTCTTAAAAAAGGTTGTAGTTTAAGAAGGGAAAAATAATTGAAGAGCAGTTTCTGTATAATATGAACGTTAATTTAGTCTCCGTTTAGTGCTGCATCAGCTAGAGGCCCAATTCAGACTCTTGCTAAACGCATTAAGATGTTTTTTTTCAGTGGTCTTTAATTAGAAACACCTCACTTTGAGAAGAGACTCGTTTTTGCATTGGTGCACCAGGTTTGGCTGAGGAAACTCATATATCAACATGATAATCCTTAAACCTTGACACCGCTTCCATGATGTATGATACAGATGTTATTTATCTGACTCGGAAGGAAAAGAAGTACCAGACTGATAAGGTAATCAGCACATATTTGTTTCTTTAGAATGATGCTGGTAAAAAACTTCTAAGTTAATTCAGCTGTCCTTGCATGTGGTGTCCAGAAAAAGGGGCACTGCAACATTGCTGGTCTTGACTGTTGATGATAGATGATGAGGGCTATATTAGTTTGATAGTCAGTAAATCTACATTAGAACTATGAGTTCATCCTGAAACAGAATTTCCTAAATCATAGGGTAATATTCTTGCTGTGCCAAACATTAATGAGTATTGAAGAAAGATTTATAAAACCAATCTCATGTGGCCCAGTCCATTGTTGTCTCTATTGACCCGGCCTATTCTTAGCTCACAGTTTTATCCTCAAAAGCATGCTTGACATGTTAGCAGGATCTTGTGTATAAAGTTAGTAATTTTCCTTCCTTCTGTTTCATGGTGGGACTATTCGTTCCTACCCCCCTAACTTTTAGAGGTCTACCCCAAAAGCGGCATGGCACAACAGAAGACTGAAGAAACGAAGCTTCATAGAAATAGAAGAATCAAACTAACAATGACAATTTTTTGGTATAGGCTTCCTCTCTAATAGTACAGGCTTCTATAATAATGACATCTTGATTTAGGCTTTTGCTCATGTAATCTTACTAAACAGGAAGCCATATCATTGTTATTATTCAGGGTGTTAAAATGAGGTTTGCTTGTATTAGACTTGATCATGGCTCCAACCCATAAGGATCAAAGTCGAATAACAAACCTATTAATGAAGCAAATTCAATGAAACAATAACTAATACCATAGAGAAGTGAGCATAAATTGGAGTCTTGGCCATTTTGAGAGATCCTTCAATGTATTTGAAATAAATGAATTTGTTGTTGTTTGGTTAAGTGATGGAAAGTCAATTAAATTCATAATTGTGTTGTTGTCTTCCTTCCTTTTTCTTGTGAATAATTCGATTAAGACCATTCCAACACTCTTTTTTGTCATGCATAAATTGAACTCCCAATTAGGATAAAAACGAAAAATGAATTCTTCTATAAATAATGATATGGCTAATATCAACACTTATTGCCATGGATAAAGAAATACTGTTTTAGCATAAAAAAACTGTTGGCCCTTAGGCCTTCCCAAGAGGGGGGGTGAATTGGGAATAAAAAAAATATTCGAATAAATTGTACTAATGAAAACAA
Organism: Apostasia ramifera; assembly: GCA_019297695.1. Lineage (NCBI taxonomy): Eukaryota > Viridiplantae > Streptophyta > Magnoliopsida > Asparagales > Orchidaceae > Apostasia > Apostasia ramifera. The sequence continues at coordinate 359,636 of JAEMOT010001575.1, read as the reverse complement.
CAGCAGGTAAAAAGCGTACACAGTCAAATATTCAAAATAGATGAGAGACACATTAAGGTTACAGCAGAAATAAGTTAAACAAAGTGCGAAAAAGTAGATTGGTCGATTTCACCAAATAGACCAGCTGAACAAGAACAAAGCAGAAAACAAAAAAAACAAATCGGTTGATTTGGGCAAATAGACCAAGACAGCAATATCAACACAAAAACAACTCAGAATAAAAACGTGAGAGATATGATTTAAATACTATGTAAATCAATTTTGTTAAAGTAATTTGAGCTTATTTTTAAGTTAAAATCAGATTTAATAATTTTATCACGTTAGGGAGGAGAGAAAAATACACAAGCGATTTATAGTGGTTCGGCTTCCCGCCTAGTCCACTCCCCACGCTCCTCAAGTGGGATTTCAATCCACTAACAAACCGGCTTTTTATCGGGAACCAAAGCCGAACAAACCCGATTACAATCTCACCAGCTTTTTCTAGGAACCAAAGCCGACCAAACCTTATAAACACACCGGCTTTTTCTAGGAACCAAAGCCGACCAAACCTTCAATAAATTTTTACACGGGAAAAATTCTAACCCACCTACTTTCCCACTTAATGGGTAAAGCTAAACACCTCCACAAAAGGAGAGAACAAGAGAATAAAGTTATGCTAGTCTAGCTAGCCAACATTACAACTTGAGAGCAAGAATAAAAATTACACAAGGAGCTCTATACGCTTAGAGGATTGCCAAGAGAGAAAACTCGTGAAAACCGAAAACGAGT